>JASANE010013206.1:0-14157 GCA_030248225.1 Trileptium ribeirensis
AATTATTTTCAAGGTTGTCTGCATCGTCCGTAAATGCCGTCACGACAGTTGCCCCGGCTACTTGAAAGACATGCTTCACCTGTGTAGTAGTTAACGTTTGGCTATACAAGAGCTCCAAGTTCCATTGCGAGTTGATAACAGTTTTGAATGTTTTGCGCCGGACATCTGGAATGGGATACCGTCAGCTAATAGGTCTACCCCGTTAACAACTCTAACGTTCAGACGGCAGCGAAGTCCGTTCTGTTCGACATAGCCTACAATTAACCATAAAGTTACTGTTGAGCAGCACGTCTTCGTAGATCGTGATTCAACTACAATTCGACATACGTTGGGTAAAACACGGTAAACGTTTTTCGGTTATGCAACACTACTACGAATAATTTGTGCGTTTTCAGTTGTTTACAATTTGTTTAGATGTACGAGGTTTCAGGGTTTTCAATGGGTTCAGGGCTACAGCGGTTTAGTGTAGTAGAAAAATTTACATCAAATAAGGAGCTTATTACAAGGTGATTTCACAAAATTAGTACTTGATGTAACCAGGGTCGCTCCATTTCATCCTTACTGGCGAGTTACTAGTAATACACATTACTAACAATAATTTGTAAAAAACTTTTATAAGCAATGTCACTGAGTTGCCGCTGCTAAAAACAGTCTGTCAAAAATCTGATGTTACAACTCCCAAAATAATGATCAAAACAGCAACACAATTACTTCACAGCCCCATTTCATGCTCTACTGTTGTAAACACGTCTAATTTTAGTAAAAAAATTCAGTGCAAATAACAACTATAATACACTTTATAAACATTTACCCTGTCTGAATGTTCTAGGACTGGTCGATCGTAATTTGTTCGATACGTATATAATTGGAAATTTTGCAATATTTTTGCGAATTAGTGTTGCATATAGCTTTTCAACATTAGTTTTGCATCCGTTCAACAGTACATTTACGCGTCTGACCTACTTTAAGCTTCATAATCGCTTGAACTCTGTACCGTAAAATAAAATTTGATAGTCCATTTCAAAAATTTTAACAAATTTATTGTTAGAAAACTCTTCCACTATTATTCCTTATTTTTCAAATATACTTCAACAAAACTTCATACTTACTGAATATCGTGTCATAAAGATTACTATTTATAAGAAAAATGACCTACCCAGTATTTTAGCAAGCAAACAGGACCGGTAAAACGAACCGTACAAAAGATTCCTAAATATTAGCTGCTAAGTTAGCGTTACCACCTGCTGAGAATTGGGAGAATCGCCTTCCAGATATTTTCGGTGACCATGAGTTCCGAACTGGGGCACCCCCTGGTACAACTCAGGTAGTTTGGGGAATCCAAAGTTATTATAACTAGATAACTGGCGTAATGCAGCTATCTGAGGCAAATCTCATCTTGTACAGCATATAAGCCTCTATTTACTTGCCCATTGCGAGTAACTATACATGCAATAAACGAGTATCAAAAAATATTCAAGCCACATGACAGATATTGGGCCATTTCGCAAGTTAATACTCATTATAGACGTGTACTTTTCTAAGTTACATATTCAGCACTCAAAATTCACCATCTTTGCGATAAAACAAGCTAGAAATATTTTACAAAGTCCATAAACATACAAAATTTCAACGCATAAAGATGCCTAAAAGCAGCAGTTACTACGCAAAAATCGTAAGTTAAGTTCCTTTATTTGAACATTATCGGCCTCAAAACTGTCAAGACGTCCCTGAAACTACAACACATTAAAAACAATAGTTTGCTCAACAATACTCCTCTTACAATGTGATTAGCGAGCATATAATTTATAAAATTACAGCACTTATGACACGCCCCTCGTGGAGTTTCAAAATTTGCAGGGTATAACTAGCTACAAGACTCTGAAAAAATATAAACACTTTACATATAGAATAAAACTAACTCCATCTTTCTTCTCGCTAGAACCTTGACCACCACTTTTATAATAACCAGGCGGGGGAGGGTTTTTAGCCACAGGTCGCGCTTCGATATGTTTTCCATCAAGTATATGGTTTGGCATCGCAAGAGCTGCTTCGGCAGAGTACGGATCGGCAAATGATACAAACCCAAAACCGCGCGGTCGGCCATTTTGATCTGTGCGGATAGAGCCTTCAGCAACCTGCAGTAATGATCATAATCTCAACAACATTTCACATGTTGTGTACATGTGTACACTTGCTTATCTGCTTGCAACCAATATAATCTTTAATGTGTATACACCAAATCTTCAAAAACACGCACCTTAAACTACAAATAGCTCAACCAACTATATTGCAAGCACTGATTCATGTATTACAACCTATCGAACTAGTTACTCAATCAATTTGCACTAGCAAGAGTACATTAGTAAAGAGTATGACACTTTCCTGCACACTTGGTACTAACTCGCGCAGGAGTACTACAGCAAGATCGAAGTGCACATATTTAAGATGCGCTCATCATATATTTAAAAGTTCAAAATTGAGCTCTGTGAGTACGCACACAGTTACCGAAGACATCAGCAACAAATTAAGAGCCATACTGGAACCGTGTCCACAAACAAAACCACTCGTCGTGTATTTTTTTATTCAAAGAACAACAAATACAGAAACTTTCAAAAGTTACAAATAACAAATTTCAAGACAAAATTTTAATTCCAAGCGCTATTTTTTAACTTATGTGTCCACACCTTGCCGTACTAATTATATTCAACGAAAATTAAAGCTAGTACATATCTCGTACGCAAAGGTGAAACGGAGCGAACGTGATCCAGTTTTAAGTTATCATTTTGTTGAATCACCAGTAACGCCTCTACTATAAAACCTTGTCGACTTTAAACCCATCAAAAACAACTAACAACGAATCAAGTATTTGGGCTGGTCGCTTGATAACCAAACCATCGTATACAGCCTACCGGAAGATCTATGTTGACGGTTCTTGATGAAATGTACGCAATACGTAACCAAACAACTGAAGACAGACTATATTTTGTAAATCCGCTTCATCGAATCCAAACCCATTGAAAAACCATGAAACATGCAAGCCCGACTCTAGATAAAGCATGCTGCAAACCCTCGATATACTGTTTTTGATGGCATGCACTAAGCCACTGAAGACCGACTATATTCTGGAAATCGTGTTCCATGACCCTAAACTCAATGAAAATTCGGCCCTGGCCATAAAATTCGAACTCACGACCTTAGGCTTTACTCGCCTCACCTCTAAAACCTCATCGACTCTAAATCCATCGAAAACAACCGAAAACGCATCAAGTATTTGTGGTGGTCACTAGATAATCAAACCATCGTATTCAAGCTACCGGAAAACCTATATAGACAATTTCATAGTGCCCGTAAGCATTATGTAACCAAACCACTGAAGACAGACTATATCCTGGAAATCGGATTCAATTAAAATCCATGGAATATGCACACTGGATTCTAAATAACCAAAGCATTATTTTCAACCTTCAGAAAAACCTATATATAGATCGTTCTTGAAGAATGCACGCAATACATAATCAGAAAACTGAAAAGGAACATTTTGGAAATCAGATTCGTGGACTGAAAAAGCCTTTAAACTGCATGAAAACGCATAATATAATCAAGTTCGACTCCAGATACCAAAACCATCGTATATAGCGTGTTGGATAACCTAATAGGCACTCAATGTTAGGTAAAAACATGCAAAAACATGCTATTTGAAAAATCGCTACGTATTTCTTGGCTCGGCGAATCATATACGGGCCCACAGCGGAAGAGCGGTCGTACAAAAGTCGTAGAGCAATGTTGTAGATCATGATGTGCTGGTTCTGCATGGCATTTTTCGATGTGAAGCCTGTGTCCCGAAATATAGGATGCGAAATACTAGTACATAAATGTACACATGTTAAGAACCCTTAAAAACCTGTTTTCGAGTTTTTAACAACGAAGGATGGGTCGGAGCTGCTCAACTAACAGGCACTTCGTCATCACTTTTGCTATCGAATAAAAAATTTGTCGAAATCCATCCATCCGAAAATGAGTTATGAATGACAGCGACAGACAAAAAAAAGGAATTTTAACGATTTCCCGCATAGCGCCCTCATTGGAAACTCTGCTAGCTCCACTTTAATAAATTTCTTATCATCGTATTCAACAACACCGAACACATATAGATCCATCTGAGCACTCTATTATATTAAATGCGACAATTTTTATTGTCAAGGTTTAGCAATTTTAAACCCGTGCGGCGCTTTACACAAGCAACGACATATCAATGTCGGTTCAAAACTGCAAGACGACGTGTTTAATGGTTTAAATAATCCTATAGTCTGTTGTTCACCACAAACATAATACACCTAGTTAAAATTTTGAAAATTTAGTGTATTATTTATAAACTTTGACTTAACGTATCGAAAACAGGCCTATGAGTATTACAAACGAAGCTGTAGCCATTCTATATATGTGAGTACAGATTAAAATGATTTTGACACTGTTTGCCGACGGGCGGGAATAGGATGGGCTCCCAGATGGGAAATAGAATTTTGCGTGGGAAGCATTGGTTACATTCTTTAACGTTGTCCTAAAGGATACTAGCTGGGCGTATTTCCCAATTTAACAAGAAAACCGCCTGCATAATGCTCTTTGCAAACCTGAGTTATACAGGAGACAAACACACGACAAAGTATTTTTCGACTAAGGCTACCAAGGAGAACTCAGCTCGTTCCGTTTCAATCCTCGGTGACATTGAAAATGCATCAATCCGACAAATGGTATATTAACATCACATGATCGGCACGATACCATAGCTAAAGGCACTTTTAGGACCAATCCTAACGTACTTATGGGAACACGTTCATGGAAACCACCATTATAATTAAGCAACCGTAAAAAAATTGCACTAAGCCAAGGTATGTACAAAGTCCGAAAGTTTTAGTTTTTGTAACATGAAATCCTACAAATAAGGGAATGAGGAAGCCGAAAAATTCAATTTTTGGTCAAAATACTGCATTTGCATAAGGACAAAGAGCCATGTAGAAACACATTGTCCACTAAAAATACCATTAGTTACGTTCGTATAACCATTACTCTTGCGGGTATAGCATATATATATCCTATCATTTTAACATATCTCACGTCTTCAATACGTATTAACAATATAGCAATGATGTCACAATACTATAAACAATAGTATCTCGTAAGCCAAGGTGAAACGGAGCAAGCAAGCAAGCAACACATTAAAATACTAAAATCTCGTCCACCCTAATCGTAGACAACTGAAAACGCATCAAGTATTTGTGCTGGTCTCTAGGTAGCCGAACTGTCGTATTCAGCCTACCGAGAAACCTATATGCACACTATACTTGGTGCCCTGCACGCGGTACATAACCAACTACTGAAGACCTATATTTTAGAAATCGGTTTCATTGACCCTAAACGCATTGAAAGGGCATGAACTATGCACACCGGAGTCTAGATAACCAAGCGATCGTATCCAGCATACCGAATAACATATATAGACAGACGATTCAGCCGATGCCCTATACGCAATATGTAACCAGACACCTGAACACAGTCTATAATCAGGAAACTGTGTTCATTGGCCCTAAACACACTGAAATGTGCAAGCTGGAACCTAGATAACCAAATCAGTGTATTAACCGTTCAGAAAAACCTAAATATAGACCATTCTTGATGCCCTGCACGCAATACATAGCGAAACAAATGAAAACACACATTTTGGTAATCGGGTTCGTCGGCCTTAAAATCCTTGAAACCCCAAGAAAATATAAAATATAGTCAATTTGGACTCTTGATAGCAAAACCATCGCATTCACCGTACTTGACAATCTGATACGCACTCATTGTAAAGTAAAAAAAGCGCAATGCCATGCCGAAATTTATAAAATCGCTATTTCTGGCAAAGTGTCGACGAACCAAATCGGATCCATAGTAACAAAGAGAGTGCTCCCACCAAAAATTGCGGTCATCAAAGTTTTAGATCTCTCTTGATAGCAACTGTTTCGGACGCGATGAGAAGCAGCTGCTGGACCACACCCATAGATCGCTTTTCGCGAGTCAGCAGAAAATAGCCCGTGATACAATGTATCAATCCGATGTTACCAGAAGAAAATGTTTGCAATTCATTTAGTACCTGTGGTAATAAAAGAACAGCTTGAAACTGCGACTTACAGTTTCGGCCACTAAACTATTTATCCGACCAATGGAAAGCATTCGTTTCAAAAATATATATTCGAATAGTCATAAGTTCTTTGCTGCTGACAATTACATTGGGATCAAGGCAAGAAACGCCGCGTATTATGGGATACTTCAGAGGACACCGTTCGACAAGCTTCGAAGTCATCGCGCATAAAACTTCTTGCAGCCTACATAAAACGCGAGCTTGTCAATGTTGCTGTACTTGGAAGAGGAAAGCACTTTGTTTGCTCCAAAACCAACGTCTACGGATTTCTTAACCACATCGCTGTCGTATGAACAGTCGATATTCATGAGCTTCTGAGCACTTTTAGCCGCTCGCGGATAAGACGTCCGTCTTAACAAATCGCGCCATGAGGCTTCGTAAAATACTGCAGAGCTGTTCATACAGTAAATGTGTCGTTGGTGCGTCAGCCTGAAATCGCGCAAGAAATAGTTGAACTGTATTCGCCGCATAAATAAAGAATTCCAGTTTAGCCAATATCAGCTTATCACCACAGCCCACTTTGACCATAGCAAAAGGGTCCGTGGCGGGAACAGGCTGTACCATCGTCACAAAACTTCACGAAATCTTGAATCATTTCTGTCGCCCTAGCTGGAACTAAAATGTTCTCTGTCCACCGAATTGGACAGAATTTTTTCGGGAACACAGCAGAACCAATAAGGCGAATGAAGTCCGCACGGCGGGCCGGGCTATGCTTGAACAACCTCTACAAAGGCGAGAGAAAGCTGTTCAAGGACCACAATGATTTCCTATTGCACGTCTGCAAACTACCATTAACTACATGAAGACCACATGTTCCCACTTCGAGTAGGCCCTTGTCGCTGCTGGCAGCAAGCTCAACTTTGAACTCGTCCAAAAACTTCTAGTTTACATTCGGCCCATCCAGCGACATGTGGAGAAGACGATCAAAGTTTAACCCAGACAAACCCTACATTAAACGCGGATAAAAGGTCCCGGCTGTCAAATGCCAAAAGAACACACATATCTGTTCGCAGTCTTTCCATTGTCTCAAAACCGAAGGATAATATTCATCTGGCCACGCTGTGCCAAAAAGTTGAGCGCTTCGTCGACGAAAATGTCCGCGGTTTTCAACTTCCTAGTTAAGGCATCCTTGTAATAGGGGGCTAGGCCGAAGTTGACAATGTATGACGCCTTGTCGCTGCTGCAATAAAACTTCCGGACAATATTGGAGTCGTGAAACATGAGCTTCAGAGCGCTGTTGACTTCTCGGCAGCTGTTAAACGAAAAATGTTGCTGAGCACACAAAGCTGCCCATCGCAGTCGCCGTTTCTCGACGGCTAGCGACTATACTGCGGCCATATAGTCCAGGCACTGAAGCGGCGGCTTTGGAGCTTTCAGTGTTTTCGGATGGTGATACTGTGGATTCACTGGACGTAGCAATCGGCGTCTTTCGAGCGAAGGCTGCTATTGATTGCGTTAATGCGATAGCCAATCTTTGTTGCTCTTCGTGTGACGTTTCAGCGCAGCAACTCCCATGTTGCTAAGGTCAAAGGCTTTTTTGCACCATTTGCATAACGCGCGAGATCGACTACTTGGATCGAAACGAACCCATGTTGAAAAGTCGTGTAGATGTCCAGGGTTGGTCCAGTCGGGGTTGAAGCGGAGCATGCTTTTTCGACGCCATTGATTGACGCCTTTTTCGACGCCATTACAAACACAAACTAATCTTATAAATCTGAAACAATAAAGCAAAAATAATACATTCACATAAACATGCAAGTGTTACAACAAAGAGAATACCAAAAACAAAATAATATACGCGCATGTATTTATATGAATGCAAAAATTTTCACGATTTTCCCCTAGTGCCCCAAGTGAAAACTCCACTCGGTCCATTTCAATTACACTATAAGTAGCTGAGATAAACGTACAGTCCCAAACTGCTCGAAATATCTAACCAATGATTCGTCTGTTGTATTGAGATCGAGACCACCAATGAATACTTTACAGCTATCCTAAATTACGAACAATACTAACAAAATAAGACACCACAATAATTATCACAGTGCCTAAAAATTAAATCTGAATTATTGTGGTGTACTTATTATATATCGCGGTTGGTTGTTTTCACAAATCTAGATTTTATTCAAAGATCTTCTTGATGCTAAACGAAGAAAATACAATGTTAAATCCTTAATATAACAACGTAATTCGATAGCTATTAATTAGTTTGCAGTTTAATACTCAAATTTCTTTTGTAGCCCATTACTTCAAGTGCGTTTACACGTTCAAACGTTTTGCTCAAATTGACTGTTAATTTCAACGGAAAAATACTGTAGATCACAATGCTTCAAATTTTTTTTGGCAAATTTTAAGAATATAGTTGACGCCGTGAACGTAGATTTACTATTAAAAAGAAACTCCCGAAATATAGCGTCGGTGTGAAAACAGGTTATTAGTTACGATGGGATTGCTGATTTAAGGATTTCACCAACAAAAACACGAACAAAAGGCTGAAAAATGAATTTAACCTAACCCGTTATGAATAATAGCAATCCGTTGCTGAAGAAGAAAGACTTAACCATTTAAGCGGTTTTGTAATACGTTATGATAAAAATGAAAAACACCGTTTTCGTGCGCAAAATTACCGGAGTTGTAAACTTTAACTAGTACCAGAGCTTACTCAAATCTATAGCGAAATAACATCGCGTAGCACAGCTAATGGAGGGATGTACAGAAGTGAATGGAACTTTTGTCGTTCGGTCTGGCTCCGGAGGCCCGAAGGCACGCCATGTGGACGGGGAAATCGTGTAAACGTCAAAAAAAATTTTGTTTGTGTAAGCTAAAAGAAACTTCTAAGTCCCAGAACGTAAAACAGCAGCGCAGTAACGGTACTATCATGGATGTCACTATCCGTATATCTCTAATCGCGTTATTACCAAAAGTCTTGCACATTTACCAAGAAAAATTATTATTATTATGGATGTTCCAAGACATAGCGGATTGACGTTACAACACAAGACCTGGTTTGATTATATCCTTTAACTCAGAACACCTACAGAGGCTTAGTATCTTCCTATGTGCTATTAAATTTCAAAACATAAAACTACATCCTTTGGTTTTCACTTCACTGGCTTGAAAACGGCACCTCCGCAAACCAGTGAAATTCATTATTTAAAGTCTTGACGGATTCGGCGCAGCACCCTACAAAACTCTGATAAGTCAAAATATTTAGGACTGAAATAACAAGCGTTAAAGCGAAGTCACGTTTTCGAATATTGAACCAAGAATGGCGGGAGAAAGCAGTGTTCTCCTAACCTGATTATATACAATTACGTGTCTAATAAAAAGTTTTTTAAAAAATCGAATAAATCGTGTATAATCCCATCATCTTGTGTGAAATTATCTTTTGGCTTTATGAACCAATTGCAAGTGGTTAGTTAGAGAATAGTCGCTTAATTCAGAACACTACATTGGCATACTATCTTCATATGTGCTATTAAATTTTTAAAATTTCAAAACATAATAGTACATCCTTTGGTTTTCACTTCACTGGCTTGGAAGCGGCACCTCTGACAAACAAGTGAAACTCATTATTTAAAGTCTTGAGAGATTCGGCGAAGTACCCTATAAATATTGGATGGCTACCGCAGACTGAATCTCAATAAAAACAGAGCGATCCACCCAAATCAGCACGCATATATGTTTGGGAAAAGTACAACCACGGCTATCCGATGTTACATCAATCGTGGAGGACGGGATAGCTAATGGTCTCTATGTTCTTGCAACCTTTTTTGACATATCGGGTGCTTTTGACAGCACAAAATTCAGTGCAATAAGCAGCAGCATCAGGAAACGTAGTATCACTGATGTAATCTGCAGATGGATAGACAGCCTGCTTGTCAGTAGACTTGGCACTGCTGAATTTGGAAATTCAAGGCAGACAGTCAATGCCAGTCGTGGCTGCCCACAAGGTGGAGTGTTGTCACCACCATTTTGGCTCTTTGTAGTGGACGAGGTATTGTGGACCCTGAATAGATCGTGAGTGACGTGTATAGCCTACTCCGACGATTTGGCATTAATATGTCATTCGAGGGAACTGGAAACGTCTATGAGAAGGATTCAAAAATCGATAGACTGTTTGAACAAATGGTGTAATGACAGAGGGTTGTCGATTAACTTCCAAAAGTCACAGTATTGTCTTTACAACAAGACGCAAATGCATTGATCAAATTGTTCTAAACATAGATGGAACGGAGATCTACAATTGTTAAATACGTGGGCGTAACTCTGGATAGCAAGCTCAGTTGGAAAAACCATATAGAGAACGCATGCACAAAAGCTCGTCGTATGCTTTTTGCAATTAAAAGCTTTCTAGGGTGTAATTGTGGATGAAACCCAGCTACACCTATAAGTTGTATAGAATAGTTGTCCTACCTTCTATGTTGTATGCGGCAGTTTGTTGGTGGCACCGACTTAAACTGTCAACATATAGCGAGAAACTGAAGAAGGTTCATCGCTTAGCATGTCTAATGATTAGTGAGCCTTTCGCTCCATACCACTAGATGGGATTCAGGCTATTCTAAATATCACGCCAATAGAGCTGGAAGTGGAAGAAATAGCACTGAATAATTTCTACATGCTTAAAGATCTGTCTTTGGAAACCATCAACTATATGGATCCAACATATCTTTTACATGAATCGTTGAATGGATTTAATAAACTAGCATCTTTTCCTAGAAACAGAGTCTGCAGTGTAAGGCATTCTAAAAATGGAATGTAAAACACTACATTGCAGAATCAACGAGAGATCTAGATATTGTTTGTTTTACATACGGTTCAAGGATTGTACAGCACAACTCTGTGAAATGTGGTGCAGGAATTAATATAGCAGGAGGAACTCAACTCTCTGTGCCGTTGGGTCAGTACACAACAGTCTTTCAGGCAGAATTAACAGCACTTTCTGGATGTGCAAAAGAACTCCTAGGAAAAAATATGAGGAACAAGCACATAGGGATTTTCACGGACAGTATGTCGGCAATTGGATCAGTTGAGAATCTAAAGATTAAATCTTCTATAGTCATGGACTGCGTACACAGTCTCAATAGATTAGGTCATCGAAATCATCTTAGCATCGGCTGGATTAGAGGCAACGAAAGAGTCGATGAACTAGCACGCCAAGGCTCAAACGCATGCTTTATTGGACCTGAACCGTGCTTGCCTGTAAGCAGCAGTCATCTGAAAAATGCCATTAAGGATAGAAGCACTATGATCCACTCCACCATATGGCATAACTGCCGCAAGTACAGGCAGTCGAAGATGTGTACACCCAACATTGAGCCCAAAAGAGCAAAGTATCTGTGGAGGGTGAGCAAGGACCGAGAGTAGCGATGCACTTTCTAACAGGACATGGGCCCTTTGGAAAACATATGAGGACTTTAAGGCTGACCACAGATAGCATGTGTAGATACTGCAAATCTAGCGAAGAAACAGCTGGACACCTAATGATGCACTGTGAAAGACTCAAGGCTTTGAGGAAATCCTTTACAGGAAAAGAACTTAGTACCGATGATTTGATAGCATGTCCCATAGAGAAACTGCTAGGATTTTTCCGTAGTTTTTGGAATTCTTAGTGCGATAATAACAGTGCGTAATCACAATTATTAGGGCGCTAGAAAGGGTCTTTCCCATTAGCCTTACCTAGAAAATCGTAACCCTATACTCGAGTATATTTATCTACCCTATAAAACTCTGATAAGTCAAAATATTGAGGACTTAAATAACAAGCGTTAAAGCGAAGTCACATTTTTGAACATTGAACCAATGATGGCGGGAGAAAGTAGTGTTCTAACCTAATTATATACAATTACGTGTCTAACAAAAAGTTTTTGAAAAAATCGAATGAATGGTGTATAATCCCACCATCTTTTGTGAAATTATACTTTGGCTTTCTGAACCAATTGCAACTGGTTAGTTAGAGACTAGTGTCTAAACTTCTATAAAGCTACGCCAAGATTTCATATGAGCATTTAAGTAAACTTTTGCGCATAAATACTATAGCTAAGTTTAACAAAATCGCATATCGTAAGCTATTTCGTATTTTTCTATTATATATGTGCATTTTAAATATTGAAAAATACTTTATATTTGCTTCCGTTCTAATTCCTTCGATTATACTAAAATGTAACAAACACGAACATAAATCGATAAGGTTGAAAATTTTTTGTAATATATGTCACTTGGTGCACGTAAAAATTTTTCAGCAACCGCGGCGATACAAGTCACAAATGTTTAACAGATGTTTCCACCATAGTTTCTTTGTCAAAAATATGTTCTTCTGAACACAATTTCTTATAAATAAACACCAAATTTAAAAAAAACGACCCAATAAATGAACAGGACCATTTAAACCCACCAAAACCATCGTTCGTTGCATATATCAGTACATCACGGGATGTGTTAATTTGACCGAGTTTTCTTTTTAGTACACCAGACACTTACGTTATGTATGTATTATAGCTTAAGTAATACGCCCACATATACGTACGTAATATACCCATATATACCTATGTAATATATGCTAGTTTGGCCACGTATATGCGCATATATGCACATATCTCAGCGGTCATAGCTAGTTGTAAAATAGAGAAGTCATGCTTAAAAATGACACTCACGGTTATAAATGAAGAAATTTTGAACACAACAATTTTTGAAAATTTCCACAATATTTGATGCAAGAAAGTTTTGACAGGAAGGATTATCACCGTTCAAACTTACATCAACTTTTAGAAATGGCTTCACATCGATCATGTTGCCCATTATGGAATGCTGTTTTTTTATCAAAATGCGTTGGGCCAGCGCAGGACTCGCCATTTGCACAGTGCAATACCCAACATTTTGACCTGCCGAGTCTGTGCGAAAATAGATGCCAGCAATCTGAACAGGAAAATTGAATCATAGTAAGCAAATACTAGAAATCCAGTAATACAAGTCTTAATTTTTTGGTTTCAGGTTTCGAGCTAAAATCTAAAAATCAATTCGAGCAGAAATCTAAAAATCAATATGTGACGTAAATTAAACAATGTGAAAATATGTTCGTTGACTCAAATTTATATATATACTAAATATTATATGTATATATTATAATACATATTACATATTATAATACTAGATCAAAATTACAATCTGTATCGCTCTTTCTAGATTTCATCGCCGCTATAGTAGCATTGTATATTTCAACGGAATGACGGAATTGAGCTGTACTCAATATTTCACATTGTCAGCAAACAGTCTGCTTTGTTTGAGCAACCGTATAAAAATTAATAATTGGCGGCGAAGAATCCCAAGTTTTTCTGTAAACAGACTGGTTCTCGTTTAAACCCTGAAGTCATGCTTTTCTAGCAACAGGAGACCTTTATTTCTGGGTTCTCCAAATTGGGGGGCTGACAATTTTCAAGTGCCTCCGGTAAAAACCAAGTGCCCCACCAGTTCGTGCCCCTTGGCAAAATCTTGGGCTCTCCGGTTCATCGCCTATTGGAATTTTTTGATTCCAATCCGTCGAAAGTACATAAAATTTGAACTAAAATTGCGTCCTGAGGTCAGAAATTTAAAAAACTTTGACAAAATTTGCTTCAAAATCGTTTTTCTCTCCATTAAAGGAGTTTTGGCAGTGTTCCTGAGACGATTTTTAAAAATTTTTCTCTTGGCAAAATGCCCCTGGCAAATTCAGGTGCCACCGGTTCGGAACCAGGGGAGACTCGTTCAGGCCGCTGGCAGAATTTTCTGCGAATAGACAGGCCAGTATTTAGTGGTATAAACAGCGTACGATCCGTTTTCGGAATAAGAGGAAGGGCCGAGGCTAGGCATCTGGCTGATTGCGACACTTATCGACTATCTCTTCAATCTGGCTTGAAGCAGAGGCGCAGGGATGTCCCCGGATTTCGGCGGCTCTCTCTGGTAAATTTTGGTTTCTGCAAGGTCAAGCTCTCAGCAGTCCCAAG
>JASANE010013207.1:0-42492 GCA_030248225.1 Trileptium ribeirensis
TTGGGATTATGAACGTCAGCACTGAGCGAGAATTTATCTGCGCACAGACAGACCTAATATCCTTTACACAATAAAATAAAATTGTTCGTACAGTCGACCCCGATTAGTGTAAAATGCCGTCCGTTACAGTTTCTCCGTTTCAATATACATTGTTTTCCTGGCTGTGCACTTGACATAATTTGAACTGCATCGCATTTAATGCAAACATGGATTTCGCTGTGCTTTAATATTTCGATTATTTTTTCGATATTTCTTCTAAATTCTTCAAAAGAAATGAAGTGAATGTAGATTGGCAGTAAATGTGGCTCATTTACTCAGGCTTATATGGTCAGCATTTTTTGACAGCTCTGGGAAGTGATTTCTCAACTATATGATGCAGCATGTGTGTTTCGTTTGTTTTGGCGTAAAATGCACGATTAAAGCCTTCGTACACAATATAGTGATATCGTCAAGCTCAACAGTACTTGCCAGAAATGATTCGTTGTTCGAGCGAGCGAACATAGAATGAGGAATGTTGTGGCATTCATAATCTGGCTGATTCGAAATTGGCTATGAAATGGCTTAGTTAGCTCAACAGATATAAGGTCTCGCACATACAAGCTTTTTCGTTGTTCATTTTACAGGAGAAACGCAACGCCAATATAATGTTTCTGATGGTCGAATTTGCGAGTGTTCAGTTCGACGGTGTCGATCATTTTATCGTTTACTATGAAGATAACGGCGACAAAATAATCAACTGGAATTCGTCTCCGCAAATCGTTCGATGTCCAGGTGCGTTGATCAACGGAGTTTTTACTTAATTAAACAATGCGTATTTTTTCAGCTAAATTTTAAGTGGTTTTTTAAATAATATCTTTGCTTGTTCTCTTTAAATACTTTATTGTTTGAATTACTGGGTACTCCATTCGTTGAACATTTTGCCAGTGAGCGTGAACCGGGATGCCCTTTGGTTCGTTAAGAAGGGGCATTTTTCCAAGAAAAAACGATTAAAAATCATGCCGGAAATGTGAAAAAGCGATTTTTAAGCAAATTTTCACAAAATTTACGAAATTTTCGGGTTCAATGCGCAATTTTAGTACAAATTTTTCGTCGTGACGTGTTTTTACCGAGCGGAAAGAAAAAAATTTGCCAAGAGGCGTTAAACCGGGGGAGCCTAAAATTTTGCCGGGGGTACGAACCTTGGCACATCGTTTTTGCAAGGGGCACTTCAAAATGCCGAGGACCCCACGCCAACCCCCAATTTGGAAAGCCCAGCAATTAAGTGCGTTACAGTTAAGCACTTGATATCATTAAGATTTCGCACTTAAAAACTAATCTTAAAATAACAACAGTTTTCAAGCTTTCAATTCAAGTTTGATTCGTTCGACTTATGCGTTTATGTAATACTGTGTTGTTGAGTGTTTTCTACTGCAGGCGTACTCTATTTTGTTACAAGTTAAGACGATTGTTCGTTGCACGATAATGTCACGTCGCGTGTAGTGTAACGCTTGAAAATTAAAAAAACCCGTTTTAACTAATATCGTTCAAAAATTTGTAAAATTAACGGTGAATAATAATGTAAAATTTTGAATATGAGCGTAGCTTGTCTCCATGAGTAGATTATTGTATAATAACACGTACATTAACCAAAATGTGTTCCTTATTTAATATTATGGTTCAAAACATGTCCCTTACTATAATCGTTAAACGTATTGCCAATCTCATTTTTTCCGCTTTTTCAATGATTATTAGTTTTTATACGTATGTTTAGTTTAATTTTTTCCTGTATTTACTCATTCCCTGACTGTGTTTTCCTAGTTCGAATTATAACTAAAATTAAATTAAAACTTCATTGTCTCTGCATAAATTATTACGCAAAATGTTTAAATAGATTTTTAGTTGACAAATTGTTGGCACTACAGTTGGTAACAAAATTGATTAATGTTTTCATTGAGTATTAATAATTTCGTATAAAACTAAAACTAACAAAATAGTAAATTCGTATGAGTAATAATCCTTAAAGTATGCTATGGAACTTAAGTGTAATATTATTTTGTTATCTTGCTATTAAATTCAGCTCTGTTGTGTTTATATGAGTATTGTGACCCGAAGGGTGAATCAATGCACATGGTAAATGTTTATATATTTTTACGATCATAAAAATAGTAGCGCAGGTGAACGTTTTAATTCTGACATTTAGATTCATGAATATCGTTCGTACTGTGCTTTGTTTTTAAGATCCAGAGATTGGACTCGAAAATCTGGCTGAAGCCAAGCATCACGCTCTGGCGCGGTCAGCCCGCTCAAATAGAGCAGCTGATCGTGATTTGAAGCCAAATGCAGCAACGCGCGATCAGCTGGCGAACATTATAACTGCCTACGATCCGACATTCGTTCTTTCGACCGAAGAAAAAGATCTTATTTGGAAATTTCGTTTTTATCTGCGGTCGAATCGTAAAGCATTGGCAAAATTTTTAAAATGTGTCAATTGGGACTTGGAACACGAGGTGAGTATGATAAAGGTAAGAACTGATTGGCATCTACAAGGCTATTTCAGCATATGCAGCGATCTGAGTTGATGTAGTGGGGGCATAGACAATAGAGGTCTGCCTAATTTAGCCGCTGAACCAACAACGGCTCTCAAAACATTATCTGATGATAATTTGGATTATTATGACATTAAAATATTTTATTAGTAAACCTGAAATTCCAAATTAACTCATTATATATGAGTAGAGCGACAATCGTGTGAACGGACATTCTCGCGAACTTGTTTTGTACCTTTAGGTCAAGCAAGCTTCTGAGCTGCTGAAACAGTGGGAGCCGATGGACGTCGAAGACGCATTGGAGCTATTGTCGCCTGCGTTTACACATCCAATGGTCCGCAAGTATGCCGTCTATCGTCTTCAAAGTGCTCCAAAGCAAGAATTGCTACTCTATCTACTTCAACTTGTTCAAGCTCTGCGATACGAGCCGTATAGGGTATGAGCTATAGACGACGAATAATTTTGTTAAGTTGCGCTTACATGTTCAGAGTTTTTGTTCAGAAACTTTGCTAATAATTTTTGCGCAATTTCGGTGTATTTGAACGTCTGAACACTGTTTAGACTTTTGTAGCGTTTTCCTTTAGCCAATCAGAGACAATGAACATGAACAATCTTGAAGAATTTATAGCAAATTTTGAGCTCAAAATTTTTAAAAAAAATTGAATACATGAACGCTCTTTTAGGAGTGCACTATAATTAGGACTAAAATTGTGTATTGCTCAACGTCGAAATTTGTTACTGGAATATGTTCACTGAAAATTGCAATTATTATTCCAAGTAATGTTCTAAATATATCTATATGTATCAGTAGTCCTTATGACCCTACTGCTAGAAAGACAAGTACGCTAATAATGCGACCAATATTCTGTGCAACAGTAATTTATGCATGGAACAAAAATTTTATACTGCAAGGACTAAAATTAAAGCTGTTTTTAGGAAAACAATATACCTGGAGTCCAAAATATGTCAAGAAAATTAAGCCAGGCGTATAGCTTTGCACTTATCGACCAGGATAATAAATCATTATACTACTATTGCGTTTTCATGTTTCGGATAAACTAGATTGGCTTTGAAGGAACAAGTTGAATCGGTAGTAAATTAATTAAGTCTCCGTCTGATTTTACAAGCTCCAAAAACAAACGTTGAACAGGCAGACGTTATCCGTACGTTTTATCCCATTTGCACCTGTATTGTGTATAGATTGTTCACATTATATCCGATCCGACCTCATAGAGCACGCATAATGTATTTCGGCGTTCCCCAGGTGCAACCCTCTTCAGCTCTTATTTTTGCCTTTCTACTGTTCAGCCCCCCACCCCCACCCCCACCCCCCGAGTTCTTCTCTGCGGGACTAAATAGAAACCAATTTTTCTATGCGTGGCAAAAAAAGATAGCTTTTGTTTGTGGAACTGGAATACCTGTATTTTTGTTCTGAATTGCGTGAGTCCATAGGTTTCACTAGGTAATGTCTTTATTATTGTGTATTTACTTCGAATCAGTTACAT
Organism: Trileptium ribeirensis; assembly: GCA_030248225.1. Lineage (NCBI taxonomy): Eukaryota > Metazoa > Nematoda > Enoplea > Enoplida > Thoracostomopsidae > Trileptium > Trileptium ribeirensis. Next base: position 4,031 of record JASANE010013207.1, read on the forward strand.
GTATCAAAGGGAATATTTCAGCGTTAAAGTTACCTCCTAAAATTTAGGATGTTGATGATTCAGAGTTAATCTCATCGTTAAATTCAATCAAACTGGCGGACTCTTCGAATGAAATAGACCTTTCCGGAGACAACAATTTGAAGGATGTCGGTCTTCTAAGTGGCGGTGCTGGAATAACTCCAAACTCAAATGTGAGCGATAGTGATGCCAGGTAAGTCTTTATGTTGCAGCTGAAATGTATTCCTGGCATTACGAATACAAACGCAGAATAAATATATTTTTGAGACACAATAGATACCTATAAATATTTTGTGTAGGGGACTTTACATTATTTATTCAAGTTGGTGCACAGATAGATAGTCAAGTTACAGTCATGATAGAACTCATGCACGCCAATGCAGTTGCGTTCAAAGCCACACGCACAAATGTAAACGAACATAAGCGCACGTAAACGTACGCATGGTCAGACGTGCATAAATGATTTTGAACGCATTTTCATATATACGCATACGTTTTCTGCAGTTAAATCTTTCCGAGACTGTATCCCAGACGCAATGAGAAATTATGCGGCAAAACACGTTATGGATTATATCTCGATGAATGGTGCAGATATTTTAGCTAAATTAGGATGATTTTATAGATAAAACAAAGCTCTTAAAGCAGTAGTATATCTCGCTTTGCTCCATGGTTATTTCACAATACAGGGTCTAGGTCAAAAAGGGATTTAAATGGGGTTATGAGATCCAAAATACACGCAAACGGAGCAAGGGAAGCGAGCAGAGCTTCGACTGAGGGCGTTAGTGGGAAAACCGTGAAATTTATTTTGTCTGTCGCTGTCATAATTCATTTTCGAATTGACGGATTTCGACAATTTTTTGTTCGATAGCAAAAGTGACGACGGTGTGCCCTTTAATTGAATGCTAAGAGCTCAGATCCCATTTTCCGTTCCAAAATGGCAAAAGAAATATGTTGTTTAGGGTTCTTTGCCAAATGTAACCATGTGGGTATCAGTAATTCACAGACCTTATCTTGTGACACAGGCGAATAAAGACAGAATCAACTCATCGAGATCTACAACTTTGCTGACCACAACTTTTTGGTGGGGCCATTCTCTCGGCCGCTGGCAGGTCCGAATATGGTTTGTCGACCGTTTACCAGAAATAACGATTTTTCAAATTTCACCGTGTTAGTTCTTGTTTTACATTAGAAGGAGTACTTATTAGGTTATAAAGCACTCTTAATACAATGGTTTTGCCATATAGGGTTCAACTTGACTATATTAGAACTTTTCATGGGGTTTAAAGGGTTATACGGTCGACGAACCCGATTTCTAGAACATAGTCTGTCTTCACTGTCTTCATTCATATAGCGTTGTCCGTTGTTTTAAATGGGTTTATTGTCGAGGAGGTTTCATGATTTTCAATGGGTTCAGGGTTCAAGAAGTTTTAGGATTGTATATACATCAAAGACAGCCTTTTACATGTGATTAAACAGAACGATAACTAAAAAATGAAACTGCGCTCGCTTTATTTTATCCTCGGTCGCTAGACACTAGTATTGGTCTCATTTTTGTAGAGCAACTCGCCCTCTACATACTAGCACATGGTGTGCTGCTATTGAAATTAGTTACCCTGTGGCGTTAGGCAAAATAGGATTTTAAATGTTTCTGTGAAACCGAAAATGACCACATATTTACAGCCGCATGAGCTATATGGGGGTTATTTGTTCTTAACAGTGAGTGACCGGGACCGGAACTTCGATTTTTTTGTCGGAACCGGAATGTGGTCTTATCAATAAGGTAAAATTAAAAGAAGTATTAATGAGGTTCTTGCTTTTGGGGGATGAATAATTTACATATATATGGTTATTTTACCAGTGAAACACGATTGTTTCGTTGTTTAAAAATTATTTTAGGTGTTCTGCTGCCCGTGTGACTGCTGTTCAAATTGGCGTGGGACCCCTGGTATATTCAAGTGCTCCATGGCAAAAACCAAGTACCCACGGTTCGAGCCCCCAGCCAATATTTTGGGCTTCTCTGATTCATCGCCTTGACCAAATTTATTTGTTTTAGGTGGTGAAAAAAGACCCCCTGAATAAAATTTGAAGTAGCAGTCCATCTTGAAGCCAAAATTTGCTTCAAAATACCGTTTTCTATCCATCGAAAGTATTGTAGCAGTGTTACTGACACGCACAGTTTTTCTTGGCAAGCTTGGGCGCCCCCAGTTCGGAACAAGGGGGTCCCCTGGTTCATGCCCCTTTCAAAATTTTCAGCGGCTGGAGAACAAAGTGAGAGGTGTTGCGCGGAGCTATAAATGCTAAATTAGGGCTACGAAATTGTGCTGTTTTCAAATCTTCCCAGCTCATAAGGTTTGGCTTCGTTTCTTTGGGAAACAATTCGCGACCAAAAGTCGTGTAACACTGTCACGTGTATTATGGAAACGGCAATTTGTGAGATTTCACAAGATTTTACCAGTTTCTCGACACCACCTATGTCGCCACGTAGCAAGTGCACCTACCTGTAAGAAAAAACCATTAATATGTGCTGAGAATTACAATCACTGATTCTCCTAATGTGTTGCGTGTCTATTGTCTTGCTGTGCCTTTAAGATGTGTGCTTAGGCCCAAAATTTTTAATATAAATACTGAAACAGCCCAATTTTTAAATATAACAACTAGTTTTGGGTGTATGCTGTTAAACCACCGTTTGTACTAAAGTATGCGTTTGATTTTAGATCATGGAAAGGTGGGGATGAGGCAAATGTAACTACGCAGGAACAGCAACAATTTTGTGAAGAGAAACAAATCGATTTGGCAACGTTTTTAGTTGTTCGGGCATGTCAGGCGAGTGCACTCGTTTAACTTCTCTTTGTTGTTTTGTCTTATATTTTTGCAATTATTTTTATGCTTCTCAGTATTTTCTCTTTTATTAGTTCCAGGTTTGGTTTTTGTCCAAAAATGGTTCCATTTGCGCAAAGTTTTCACAATGCACACAAAAATGCACAGGTCCGACTTAGACAATTTTTAGTCAAAACGCGGTGGGCAAGAAAATAAAACAAATTCAACATTTAAATCGAATTGAACGGTGAACGCACCAATTTAGTATCTGGGTCACTTCACGAAACCATGTACGTTTACAATAAATATAATAAATATATGCCTCCCGATGGCTCCGGGGACGGGCCTGAGGGGGGTCAATCTGCTACTCCCCCCTTCGAGGGTTTTGTGGTGGGACCTACGGACGGGCGTGTTAACTCCACAACAGAAACAACAACATTGCAACAGCTGCAAACACAACAACGACCACAGCAATAGCAGCAACTACAACCACAATGGCGACAACAACAAGGACAACGCTGACGAAGACAATCATGGCTGAAAAGCTCTTGTCTTGCCGGGTCGACCCTGGTAACTACTCTGAAGACGGCACTGACACTCATACTGGTATCACTGACCAGTTGGACTCTATTGATCTGGTTGAGCGCTGGCCCACAGCACCGGGCCCTTCGTTGATACTAATGACGTCGACCGCGCTCGCATTGAGGATGGTCAAGGGGATTGGACACTCGTATCCAAAACAAGAAGACTGGTGAAAGAAGCTATGGACAAGTATCGCCATGCTCAAGGCCGGAAAGGGCTGACAAGAAAGGGCAAGGGCCAAAGGGTCAACAGCGATCTGGAACCACTAAACGCAAGGCAAAAAAGTGGTGTCTGCTGATGAGGGGACTGTTGCCAAGCGTCCGGATTCTAAGAAGACACCGGAAAGGCCAAAATCTCCAACAAAGGGGCCTGCACCTGCTGGAAGCTTTCGTGGAGCCGTTGCTGCCTCAATGCAAGTAGCTATCGAAGAGGTTGACAATAGGGTCAGGCGGATGACGCCTGAGGAAGGCAAAGCACTCATGCAACTCCTCATTGAAGAGGTTGAGAAATCGGAGCTGTCAAGAGAGCTTGATTTCAAGGATACTGGTATTTCACGAGGTCATTTTAGGGTTAGTTGCAATGATCAACGAACCTTGGAGTTTGTGCAATTGGTGGTCGGAAAATGGAATGAAGAGGCGGCGAGCCACAACGGGAAGTAATTCCTCATCCATTCTGGACATGGTTAAGATTGCGTGTTTCATCTCTCATGGATACACGAATAGGGCGCCCACTGATCCGGAAGTGATCAAAAAGAACCTGGATTGCAGAAATCCAATTGAATTCAAGATTCCCAAATGGCCAACGAGAAGCCTTACATGGACGAATTTCCTACTTTGCGATGGTTCCTGAGATTAAAGATATGGTGTTTGATTCAAAGGGAGGCAGGTTGAAGTATGAGTGCACCAACTGCCGATTCTCCGATCCTGCCAACAAGCCCGCACCGGAAGCGGGGGACCCTATGGAGGGGCCATCAACCTCGGGCGAGGACAGTATGACATCCATACAAATGTCTCATGTAGTCAGAATCTAATGAAGCTACTCTAGTCTTAGCTTAGTTTAGCAATGAGTAGACTCAAGATTATTCAGATAAGTGCTCAGCACTCAAAACTGGTTTCCTTAGAGTTACTAGAAGACTAAACAAATGTGATGATTTTACAATAGGGTTAATTCAGGAGCCGTACTGCATAAGGGGGGTTCCGGCAGGCCTATCAGGGACCACAAATACATTGTTTTATGCTACATGTGATGTTGAACGAATAAGAACAGCTGTCTTTGTGTCAAACAGCATAATGGCAGTTAATATGAATCATCTTTGTAGCAAAGACTGTACAGTAGTGCAAATAGAGTGATTTGCAGGGGGTCGGAGGGTTGAGTTGTACATTGCTTCTCTCTATCTTTTACACGATGCTGGATGTAATGTGGTGACACAGAGCATGATAAGATTGGTGAATTACACAATTGGAAGGAAGATTGGTGTCATCATAGGATGTGATGCTAACGCTCAACTCACAATATGGGGTAGCACAAATGTGAATGATAGGGGGACAGATCTGGTAAGTTATCTGGTGACTACAGACTTGGATGTATTCCAACTTTTGTCACCCGTGTTAGCAGGGAAATGCTGGATATAACTCTTGCAAATAGCAAAGGTGCTGGTGCGATCAGCGGCTGGTGTGTGTCGGAGGTCTGCTCAGGATCCGATCACAGATTTATTCAGGTTAATCTAGCAAATGTTGATGATACGATTGATCAACGTAGGTTTAATACTAGAAGTCTGGACGGTGCTAAATTTACGTAACAAACTGGTATCAAAAACCTTTAGATGCTGAAATTCCATAGCATATCGTTACGGCGGACCAGATGGACCTAGCCGTGTCTCTTCTGATTAGTGTACATAGAAGTTTCGTGCAAAGTATCATGTCAGAAGAAATCTTATGGTAAAAATAGGAATCACTGGTGGAAAAATGGATTAGAATCACAGCGCTAGAAAGTACGTAAGGCCTTTGATAAGGCCAGACGCTTTCAGACTGAGAGAGAATGGGACAGGTATAGAAGACAACAGCGCAGTTATAAGCGGATGATTCATGAGGCAAATACAATGAGCTGGATGAAATTCTGCGATAAGGTTAATAGCACGGCCCAGAACTCTCGTATGCAGAAGAGGCCTCTAGTAAATCTGGGTAGAGTAATCAATGTAGATGCCTGGGTCACTGTTGACGACTATGGGACACTTATGACGATGCTGTCTATTCACGTTCCATCGTCGGTTCCCGTTCTTTAAACCACGCCGCCGTTTAGAATGATGGAGACTCGTAGGATCTCAAAAATGAGACGATCTTATGGAGATACGTAACTTGATGACTATAGAGAGAATCAAATGGGTGATCATTTCTTTTCAAAGTTTCAAATCGCCAGGGGTTGATGGTGTATATCCAATCATGCTTCGGCTATCCTGCGTATGCTCTGTTGATGTATTGCACCGTATATTTACGGCTCGCCTGAGACTTGGCTACATTCCATCACAGTGGAGGATATCTAATGTAACTTTTATACCCAAACCGGGCAAGATGGACTATATGGATCCAAAGGCGTTTAGACCAATCTGTCTTAAAACCTTTCTTCTTAAAACTATGGAGAAAATCATTGATAATTATATCAGGGATGTGATACTGGTCAAGTATCCGCTACATCGGAATCAGCATGCGTATAGGTATGGTAGGAGTACAATCTCGGCCCTGCATGCTACCGTATCCTAGATTGAAGGGTAGATGCACAAACGCAAATGCGTAGTAGCTGTGTTTGCGGATGTGTATGGAGCTTTTGACAGTACTATGATAGAATACATTTTAGCTGGTCTCAGCCGATTCCAGTTGCCGGAATATATTAAGAACTGGCTAAAAACCTGTTTAAGTCAAGAATAGTTCTGACAAAACTAGGCGACAACTGCCAGTGTCAGTGCTACTGGGGTTTCTCGCAAGGAGGTGTACTATCACCCCTGCTGTGGAGCTTAGTTGTGGATGATCTTTTGGCTTACTTTGACAAGTCAATAGTTTTGAGTATTGCTTACTCAGATGATTTTAGTTTATTTTGCTCGGCCACGTCTTTGGGTGTGGCATGTAGACGTATACAAAACGCGCTTAACTCGATACTACGTTGAAGTTGTAGGAGAGGTCTTTCGATAAGTTCGAGTAAAACGAATCTTATGGTTATCACTCGCAAGAGATCAAGGGCTAAATATAGGGACGTAACCTTGAACGGTACTATTTTGAGGCCTTGCGATGGCGTAAAATATTTAGGGTTGTATCTAGACTCAAAAATGAGTTGGAGATATCATATTGAACAGGCTTCTCAGAAGGCAATAAAACTTCTTTTTGCTATAAAGGGTGCAGTTGGTGTTAATTGGGGGCTACGGCCAAATTCAATGTCCTACCTCTATACTGCGGTAGTGCTTCCATCTCTTACTTATGGCTGTGCTATGTGGTGGCACAGAATCAAATTGAAAACTTATTTGGGGAAATTTTTGAAGGTTCATAGCCTGGCCTGTCGTATGATTACAGGTTCACTTCGTTCTGCTCTTCTGGAGGGCCGAGAGGCCATTATGGAAATTAGTCCTATTGATCTCGTAATTGATCAACTGGCAGTTGGAGGCTACTACCACCTGAGAACCACTGGGCTATGGCTTGCTCAGTTCGAGGGTAGTGGATATTATGGGTTACAAAGATTCGCCCGAGGCATAAGTGATACTATAGTAATGCCAACGGACAGAATTTTAAGATTTTTCAGTTGGAATAGGAAATGGTCTGTTAGACATGAGGGAACCCAGTCATATGGCGATCTTGTGTGTTATACTTGCGGCTCACTCATGGACACAGATCGTGGAGTTAGAGTAGGGGCAGGCGCCGTTATTGATTATACACACAGGTTATACTTCGCACTAGTGTTCAAGGCAACGATTTTCCACGCAGAAATTGGTGCAATTTGCAGATGTGCCGAACATCTCGTGGAACAAGGTACTAGGGGAAAGAATATTTGGATTTTCATTGACAGCCAGACTGCACTTAAGGATCTAGACAAGCCGGTGGTGTTGTAAGCCACTGTTCTTGAATGCCATAAGAAACTAAATAGACTAGGTGCTGAAAATGTGCTGTTTGTCGTGGGTCAATTGACACTCAGGCATTAGGGGTAACGAAATTGCAGACAGCCTTGTAAAGAAGGTGGCTTTACTGAAGGTGCTTGGGCCGGAACCTTGTGTTCCAGTTTCCTCTTCCATGGTGAAGACCGCGCTGGTGCGTTCTCTGTCTGGACAACACGCTAGACGGTGGAGAGGGAGAATAAATTGTAGGCAGACAAGGATTTTCTTTCCTGAAGTATATAAATTCTAGGAAATCTCGCTTCGTATGGAAGACTAGCGAAGATAGATTGCGGATTGCTATACATGTTTTAACTGGGCATAATCTTTTAAATGCCCATCTTAAGGCTATGAAACTAAAAGAAAGTGTGGTCTCTGCGAATATTGTCACCAGGAGGCTGCAACGTCTGAACACTTTGTTTTAAGATATAAAAAATGGGGCGAAGTTAGGCAAAGGTTCTTAGGTCCTCAACAACTAGCAGTTACTAATGGTAGGACTATGCGTTTCAGTAAATTAATAGGATTTTGCGTTGCAACTCAGAGGTTTGATCTGGGTTTATAAGAATTAGCACTGCAACTCAGGGTTTGATTATGGTTTATAAGAATTAGAACACGGTGACGCAAAGGGTTCTATTATTGGACCTGTGTAAAACTATCACACCGTTACTCAAAGTCTAATCTAATCTATTGAAACAGCCCTTTTTGAAGCCAAAATGAAACGCTTTCGAATGTACAGTGTCTAGACCCCTTCCGACATAAAAAATTCTGAATTTTTCGAATATCGATGTCTCTATGCAAAAAGAGTTACCTGAAACCTGCTACAGGGGTCGCAACTAGTCCCCCTGTGGGTAAAATTTTAACACGAAATAAGTCATTATTCTGTAGGTTGACGCAATGACATGTGAACCATGGTCTGTTTTGTATGCATGTTGGACCAAACTGGTCGCCGTCAAACCATTTGGCGGACTTGCGACCTGAAATTGGTGCCGCTAGGACCATTTTGGGGTTAAAAATCGACCAATTTTAACAAGCTTGTCGCAGAAGTTTTTCTAGCGCAACGGGGACAGCAGCTACGGATACCATTTTATGCAGACAAACCAACCATGAGTGGGGGATGTCCGACAAAAAATTTCAGGCAGACCCTTATTTCTTGTAAAAATTGACACCCCGAAAGGTTAAGTCGGGGGGGACACCTTCCTACAACATACAACGCGTGAGAGTTTAGCTACTTCTAAGGATTCTAGATTTGGTATAAAACAAACACAATTGATCTATGATTAGCATACATTTAGGTGATGATACCAAGGACAATGCGCGCAATAGATGTGCGGGAATGTTGAAGGGTTCTGTAGCTGCCCAGTTAACCGCACGACCCCATATCATAGTGCAATGATGATAAACTTATATTCTAATACGGTTCTTGTGACCTTCGGTTTAGTTTACTATACATGCGGTCGGGGGGGGCTACATTTTTATTAAAATTTTTTAATACATGGGCCGATTCTAGTGGTGCTTTACTGTGTTTCAATTAGGCCTGTTGTAAGACTGTATGCTAGATTTGGATTTTTTAACCTTAATTTTCGTAAGGTGGGGGGCTACATTTTGCATACTCCATTTGGCACTTTATGGCCTTCGACCTCATAATCAAACAACACATGGACAGACGCTGACATTCATTTTTCAATAAAACCTGTACTTACCATTATCGTTATATAGCATTTTTAGCGCTACTACACTTTGACGTTATTTACCAGCGTATGCAAGCTACCAGATTTGACCTAGATGGGGGGTTACATGTCACGAAAAAAAATTTCGGAAGCTTGACGTCAGCTTCAGTGGCGATGCTAACTCCCAAGTTTTTACGGAAAAATTAACAAATACCAAATATGAAAAACACACGTATGTATAACGTGCTAGCGATACGGCGGAAGTTTATTGTGGGACATGTGTTTTTGGCTTCATTTGGCCAATCCTGTTTGTGGGCCTCTGGCTCCTGCTATGTTAGGGGTGCATAGGTCCATTATACCTCGTTGTGACCGTCGGAACGCCTATTACTACACCTCACAGCGACATTAAATTTTCTTCCAAAAGACTTTTGGTATGGGCCAAGAAGTTCCGATGTAGCTCCCTCCCCCGAGCAAAATGACATGGTTTCGTGAAATGACCCATCTAAATTTTAATCTCAAGTGACGATTTAATAATGCATAAAATTCGCACAACTCAAATTTTGAAAAAACCAGGTGCTTTTCATCTATGCGCGAGTAAACTTAAGGTGACTCCGCCAACCATTCTATTTTGTATTTTTGCATAAAATTTGTTACGGAACGCTTTTTGGTCAATTGAAATTCGGCGTGAAACTGTTCGCGAACACATTGATCGCGATTGAAATCTAACCATTTTGTGTTCGCGAAAATTCAAGTAAAATTAACCTAATTTTTGAGAACGAAAATTTGTTGATATGATTGTGACGTCACTTTTGTATTACATTTTTGCGAACACTGAATAATCCAAACTTAAATGATATGGCATTTGGGACAGGTGAAATATTTGATTGGACTTCGCTGAGTTTGAACTACTTTTGAATCAAATGGAACTTTCGATTTATTCCTTAACAATGGATGTGGATCCATAACGGATATTGCAAAATATGATGGTTGTTGAGTTAGCTTAAGCCTAATCTCGCATACAGTATGTCGCTTAGCTATTTTCGTTTCTTCTGTTGTAACATAACTTAGATTGTGTGTGCGAAAATTTCGGGTCTTAACCTTATTCGTAGTGGATTGGTGAGAGCTAGACTTTTACACGCATGCCAAACATTGACTATGCAAATATCAGATTTTCGATAGTTTGCAGCGCCTAGGCTATGCTATATGGTGTGAAATTGATTAATTTTACAATTTCTTGTTATTAACGAAAAACAGGGTTCCCGCGGGGTAAGCAAATTTGGGCCGTTATGGTCTGGAAAGGATGGAAAACCTGGTAAATTTTCGCAAAACCTGATAAAATTTGGAAACTTCAAAATTACTTTTTGACAAATTTCGTGTTATTGGCTACTAATTGAATTTTTTAACTTTTTCACACTCTAACAATTTTTATCTATCCACGGCAACAATGAATTTTCGAATTATTAGCCTACAAAACTAATATAAATTTGTTGCAACGTTGTATTTATTGCATTCATATAAATATATACATTCAATTCATTTTTACCTAAATTTATTGTTGGTATGTATAGTCGTATTATTATTGCTTATGACTGGTATGGAATTTTTTGGTCGACTGGAAAAATTTTAACAAATTTCAGCTGGAACCCTGAAAAAATAAATTTCGTGTAGACCTGTAATTTGAAAGACGGTCCATTGAACCTGTCTTTCCAGGATTCCGACGGTTAATATTTTGGACTCATTTAAGTTAAGCATACACGGGCGATAAATTTCTGGCTTTTTCTCGGAAACTGATGTGTCCAAAAGAATTAACGTTTTAATTAAAGCAAGCATGAAACTGAAACTAAAGGTACATGTTCGACATGACATATCAAATCTTTGGTATTTTCGTATAAAATATTAGGTGTGATTTTAGATTTGGTTTTAGGACGAATACTTTGCCAACTATTTATTTTGGTACTTGAGCGTCGAATGCGATCAGTCAAATAGTGGGGATGACATCGTTGCAACCGGAGGGCGAATGGTAATCGCTCAGCCCCACAACCTATCACAGGTATCACCGGCTGTAGCAACTTCCGGTTCAGGGTCTGGTGTGCCGTCAGGTTACGGAACAACGACAACGGTACAAACGTTTCAGTCAAACCGATGGGCTGTGCTATCGATGTATCGCTCTGTCAGGAGGAGGTTGTCAAAGGTAAATTTGGATTCGATTTTTAATTATAGTTAATCGATTATCGATGTATCGCTCTGTCAGGAGGAAGTTGTAAAAGCTAGATAGGGAGTCGATTTTTTTTAAATTATAGTGAATAGATTATTGATGTTGTGAGTGATATGCTTAAATGGCTGCCATAAACAACATTGATTTTTGCCAATTCTGAAATCACATTACAACATTGTATTTGACGGAGGCAAGACGAGCCACCGAAGGTGGCGAGTCGCAGCCGGAGGCGTACATTTAACTTTTATATATCAATATACTAGACGCAAAATTTCAATTTTCTCTGTGACTTTTTTTTGTTTGTCACAGACAGGTCTGCAGGTTGAACGACTGGGCCGATTTTAGAAATTTTTTTTCTTCGTGTTGCATATTCTCTTGCGGAGTGCCCTTTCATTGAGCACTTTTTTCTACGAAAATTGCTTTGTACTCAAAATTAAGCAAATGTTGCTCAAACATAGGGATTTTTGCCATTTTTTCAGCTTTTTCACCGCATCTCGACAACCGTTCGTGCTATTTCGGCGATTTTTTTACATAAAATGTATTTTCACGTTTTCTAAACAGCTGTATATAGCTGATTGACGTATTTCATCTCTTTTCTTAAAAATTAAGCAAATTCTCTTAAAATTGACTTAGGGAAACCTAAGTTCATCATATCTCGACAAACGTTCGTGCTATCTCGGTCATTTTTTGACATAACATGTACCTTCACGTTTTCTAAAAGACTGTATACGAGTGATCTACTTATCTTTATAAATTCTCTTAAAATTAAGCAAAGTCTCTTAAAAATGAGTGAAAAATTATTAAGTGTGTTATAACTTTTGAATGACTCGGCCGATTTGGACTAAATTTCATTGATGGGTACAACTTGATAGATGTACTGTCATTCTACTGTATAAATAACTAGACGTTTTCATGTCTTCCTCTTATTATTGTTACCAAAAATGTTAGAAATTCCACAAGCTGTATGCACTATTCACGCCGTTGTTAACCACCATGCCTCCGTCACCCACGTTTACGTTGTCTAGTTACAATGTGTTTATTATTCGTATTTTGCGATATTTAACCTTGTGAGAGTGACAGTTTTAGAGTGTCGTGCATAGGCTAAATTGGTCACCATGAATTTATATGTTCTAATGTGCCGTACATGTAATAATACGTGAGTAAACTTAAGGTGACCCCACCAACCATCATTACCGATATCGAACCGCAAACCCGTAGGTGCGATCTTTACAGATACACAGGATTTTTAAGATTTTACGATTTTGGTTTTCCTGGAAACTTATCGATACAGGGCTATCACCATACAAGGGAGTAACCGGAATTCCCGTTCCAGCGAAAATCATGTTCCGGTTGCGGTTCCGGTAAAGGGCAAAACCATACCGGAACCAGAATTCCGTTTAAAATTTTTTTTGAAATTTCCCACATTTTTTACTTCATCTGTGATCCAAGCATATGTAATATATTTTACAATGATCAAGTTTCAATTCAACCAAGCAAAAGAAAAGATTAACTAAGCAATTTGCCGTGTGAAACGTAAGTAGTGCACACAATTTCAGTAGGAATTTTTCATAATAACATGCAGGAGTTTGTTAACAAATCAAAGCCAGGTCGATGCTTGTAGCAGCTATTTTACACATTCAGAAGTCTGCGGGGTACGTTTGAATTAAACCGGTCCAACTCGGTAACAGAGTATGGCTTACGTAGAAGTAATTATCGTATTCTTGGCTAACATAAATTGAGTCAAGAACCAGCCAGTGAGCTTGTAAACTTGGTAAATATAATTGAAGTAGAAGCATCATCCTAAATTGAAGTAAACTAACGTTATCTGCAACGCAGCCAGAAACTGTTTTCTTGGCAATGAACTGTATTTATTGAAACTGTGCGAGCAGCGTCACAGTTTGGCTCATTTATAGCGTTCTGATTAGAAAGTTATCATCATTATCATCTAACTGAGAGGCACTGTTTGTCCAACGCTAGCCTAAACAGTGCCTCTGACCACAGATCAGAAAATTACCTTCTATCCATTATTTTCTCTTAGAATCATAATAATCCAATAATTTCAACTTTCATACAGGACATGTAACAAACGAATGTGTAGTAAAGGGAGGCGACTGGAGACAGAGCGAAAGTGTGTATTCTACGCTCCAAGCGTTGTAAGCACATTCAATCTGACGCTGTATACGCAGTGGTGTATAGTGGAAGGCACTTTTTGCTCTGGGTGTCCAAAAACCGATATATTGATCGATAAATAATCATTATTAACTTCCTCAGTCTCTTTAAGGTTTCAGAAAGGCAATAATGTCATCGCAATTATGTTTAATGTAAAAGTTATTTTTAATACATTTTAAATCCAATATACCTTCATTTCTTCCTTCATCTGTTTTACTAGATATAAATTTCGAAGACCAGGTTCCGGATCCGGTTTAAATGGACGGTTCCGGTTGCTGGTTCCGGTTATTCCCTGTACCATACCTATTAATTCTGAAGCCCTGCCAAAAATCCCTATGTTTTACATGGAATGTATAGAATGCTGATTTCAAATACTCTTTATATTTAGAGGAATAACTTTATACCGTGGTGAGATATCCAAGAAAGCTCTTCAACATTTGATTTGTAAATGCTTTCAGATTATTCTGACGCGGTTTGTTGCACTGTCTCTGATATATTGGCGCAGTAGTACCGATATAACAGGACCACACCCGGTATTTTTGGGCCCAAAAACCTGAATTTTGACCAGTTTCGAGACCAGAACTTTCTCGATGTTTTTTGCCTAAATTCATATTCTAGCTTAAAAATTCGTGTATGAGAAACATTGTCAAATGCCTTTTTGCCCTAACCATATTCCTGGATGAAATAGCGTCACAGTAGCCCAAATTTCACTGTCATCGTGCGATTAAAGCCGTGAAATTTGGGTGGGCAACTTGGTATTGAGGTGACAGAGTGTTAGGTCGGGGAAGGTGACACATACTATGCGTGTTTCAAGTATATTTTTTGATTTTGGCTCTTCTATACCACCCCCAAATACCCAGATTTCCACCCTATGTGGCCAAATTTCTCTGTCTGTTCGTGCCTGAGTTCATTAAATTAATATTGGCTAGGCAAATTGGTGTTTTGGAGGAAGGGGAAGGGCAAGTATACTATAGTTCTGGATACATAAACTATGATCTTGACTCTTCTAACCCCCAAAATGGTCAAATTTACCCCCAAAATGACCAAATTTTGTTGACAGCTCGTGTTTGAAGCCCTTAAATCAAACTTTGTTGAGAAAGTTGGTGTATAGGCGACTTACTAGGTCGATAAAAGTGAAATATATCTGTTGAATAGCCTAAATATGATTTTTGATTTTAGTACTTCTAGCAACCGAAAATATCCAAATTTACACTAAAATGACTAAATTTTGCTGTCACCTCGTGTTTCAAGTCCGTAAGTTAATTTTGGCTGCCCCAATCGATGTTTAGGTGATACTGAGACAGGTCAGGTATATTTTTAGATTGTCTAAGTATGATTTTGGGTCATGTCGTGCCCAAGATACCCAAATTTACCCTCAAATTAACCAAATATTTGATAGTCTAACTCTTGGATTTTTGCCTGTTCTAGCCTACAACATTAATAACTTTTATTTTTTCTTTGATAAATTACATGTAGCAGGGAAAAATGTCATTTATGGGCATGGAAACAGAAACCCTGTATATTCGGAAAAGGATGTAACGATAGATAAAGTGTATCTCAATGGCTGTGCGAAATATGTTTGCCGCTGAAAATTGCTGTTACACTAATAATGAAATACCGAGGGAAATGCGTTACGGCAATCGTTTTGCTATGAAAAATGCATTTATTTGCTTAATGCACCTAACGCATGTCATTGGTCGTTGCGGTGGACATATGCTCAATATTTCCTATATAGCACGTTGTTCTATCATGCGTTGTGTTGTGTACGGTACTATAAGGACATTGCGGGGGAAAAATGTGCTTTTAAGTCGTAAGATTTTTGTATTTAAGACAGAAAATTTTTTGATACTAGTGAATAGATTTACACCTGATGTGTTCCCCTATCTTTCATTTTATCACAAAACCTGCGATATAATGTGTATGGTAATGTTTACAACAAACTTCAACTTATCAGTTGAGCGCTTCAGTTGTACATATGTACACACGAATTGCCTCAGTCGGTGAAATGCCTATGTAGTACGCTCGGAATTTCAAAATATTGCATTTTGTTTTTATAACGTAGAAAGGCAGAGGCAGGATTTGCTGTGGAAGTAGTAGTATAGACGTAAATATTTTGATTTATTTCCTCTGGATAGAGCAAGTACTGCGTGGTGAAACGGAAGACATTCCAGTAAAATTATATTATACCTATCGTAAAGTTAATTATAAATTAATTTAGGATTATTCACATTATACACGGTATTCTGAGGTAGTATGTAATAATATTAAATTGGCCTTTGACAATGTATTCAGAAGGTTTTATATATTCCTGAAGTTAATAACCTCTACAGTTTTTCAATAGCCATCAAACGATATAACGATCCATGCGGTATATTACATTTCAGTTTGCTTTGACTTCGAAGGGTTGTGCTTGGAGGACATTAACTTAAGAAAGTACAACGTTACTCAAGCGTTCGACCCTGTTACACTATCTGTTGCAGTTTGCTATAAACATTACCACAAATCTGACCTCTCCACACCCCACCGAAATGTTGGGGGAACTTCGGGGAGCCCTCATCTCATGTTCATTCTCGCGGGAAAATTAAAAGTGGGGGATAAATTTTGCTTAAAAATACTAAATATTTCCATGTTTTCATGCATTTTTACTAATGTACATGTATTTTCAAGCTAAAAAACGATATTTTAGCATTATAAATAGTGTTAATCAAAGTTTAAAAACAATTTGCGAACAAAAAACATAAATTTTCAGACATAAAAAAATTTTGGAATTAGTTGAACATGTGGGGATTCGGCCGAGTTGTTGGCGGACATGGGGGAAAATCTCACGAACATGGGGGGATTTGGAAAGTGGGGGGTCGCCCCACTGAGGACATATAATAACACTGGTTTTGTGATAAAATGAAGGATGGTGGAACATGGTCACGGGTAATCTTTCCACTAGTTTCAAAAACTACTGTCTTGAATGCATAAATTTTTCGCGCTGTAAAGCGCACTTTTCCGCCCATGTCCTTATACTACCGTGAACTACCCAACACACCATAGAACAGCGTGCATAATTTAAGAAATCATTTTTCCACCGCAACGACCAATGACAGCAGTCCAATACATTAAGCACATAAACGCATTTTTCAAATCTAAATCGTTACCGTAATGAATTCACCTCTGTATTTCATTAGTGGTGTAATCAGAACGTAGTGTAACATAGTGGAGATTGTGTGTTTCAGGGGTGAAATGTTTTAAATTCCGTCTGTGTGTGTGATCGGTCATAAGGCGGGAACGGCTTAACCTATTTTTATGATCTTCGGTTCATTCGAACCGGTTTTTGATTTGGGGTCTGGTTCCGGGGTTAGGGGTTTTTACCCCTTTTTACTACCCTTCACGGAAGCAAGGTTAATTTATCTTAACTTTCTATTTTTTCTCTGTTGGCTTTATTTCGTAGTAAAATGATAAATACCGGTGCGCCTTTTTTGTTTTTAGGTTAAGGCTAAGGTTCTGGAGTTATGGGGTTTGAGAGGTATGGCACCCTCGTGGTTCCTCGATCCAAAATTAGAAAATTAGTTTTGACGTCCTGGGCGGCTGAAAAGTTTCACATGGGAGTTTTCAGGCATGGGAAACTCATTGCCTGTGTTGGTTTTATTCTGCGACCCATGGTTCCATGTGGACAGGGGTATGGCACCCCCATGGTTCATCAACGCAAAATTCCTAATTTTCTTATGACTTACTGGCAGGGTTTTTTCAAAATTCATGTTGTGCTAAAATGTGTGTTTTTTGAAATTTAGGTGTGTTTTTGACATTTACCTCTGTTTTTTAATTAACCCGCAAATACCCTGTTTTAGCGTTACAGGGAAGGTCAAGTAATGATAATTAACCGGCTACTAGCAATTTTATATTAATGCATGCATTATATATTTATACAATGGACCAATCGGTTATATTTAGCACTAATTTTTTCATATTTCAGAATTTATAGACTTAGGTTCCACAGTTATAAACATGGTCCGTTTATAGGCATCCAGCGTTTAAAAATTTTGTTTTTGCAATTAAACAGATCAGGTGTGCTAAATTTTAAAATTTAGGTGTGTTTTTTGAAATTTCGCTGTGTTTTTGCACTAAGAAAGACACAAAAACCCTGCTTCCTGGGAATAGGTTGCACTTGGGGGTTTTGGGGCATGAGAAACCTATTGCTGGTGTTAGTTTTGTTCTGAATTGTGCGATATTGTGTGATATCCACATAATAGTATATCTACGTATGCTATCGAGAGCTGTTTGGCTGTACACGCAAAATGCGTAGGTATACCTATGCTTCACTACATTCTACAATCTCGACAGAGTTACTACTAGCATTTTTCATTGGTAAATTTGTTTCGCAACAGCTGTTAATCGCAGGTTACCTAACGTTATATTCTTTTCCGATTCCAGGGTTTCTTTTTTCATGCCCGTAAAAGGTTTTTCCATGCTTGTTCTAAATGTACTTACGGATCGATTTTGCTGATTAACCGTACATGTCAAATACCTCTGGCTTCATGCAAAAGCCTTGAGCTTTCAGCATTTTTAGTTTTCAGCCAACGCAATAGTCACAACTGTAACGTAGGTGCGGATAAGGGTATTACCCCCGAATGGTTAGACTTCCTCAAGCCAAATTTACTTGTCCCTGAAGGCTCCGCGTGCACCTCCTCCGCCTCGCCCCCGCCATGCTTCGAACGTGCTACCAAAATATGGTGAAAATTGGCGAAAATTAGCGGAACCTAAAAAATTTATCGCAATTTGACATAAAGGCTCACCCATCGAGGAAATCTAACCCCATTAAGCTGACGAACCTTCGACACCTATAAACTATACCCACTATGTATACTTAACTGAAAGGTACATTTTACTCTGTTGGTAAGATTAGTGCTATTCCTATTGAATTACATTAAATCTGATAACGGCTTCAACCCATTACCACAAAGGGGTCCTCTACCCACCTCCTATAGACACTTATGGATTAGATGGTTATTTAATCCGGTAAGCAAGTTCGGACAATAGTTAAAATTCCACATGGAGTATTTTATTAACGCCGCGAGGCAATGACGCAGCTAAATTTGCTACATTAACAATAGTAAAATTTTACGACATTTCAACAATATGTTTGTATAGTTGAGTAGAATGTGCGTGTGGATATTTGCGTTAATGTGCATCAAATAATGCAAGTTTTAGGAGCACTACAACTCAGCCTTCAAAGTATAATTCTCCTTAACATTAGCGAATTATTTGCAATTTTTCTCGTCTTGTTGCTCTATAGTAAAAAGAAATCAGGGCTCATACGTTTTTGCTGTGGGATTAAAGTATTGCCAGTGTATTATTGCTACCGTGTGACTTTAAAAGCGTGCCACGAAGCTGAATTCCGAGACTCTGCAAAATAACTAAGCGCTG
The DNA here is from genome assembly GCA_030248225.1 of Trileptium ribeirensis. NCBI lineage: Eukaryota > Metazoa > Nematoda > Enoplea > Enoplida > Thoracostomopsidae > Trileptium > Trileptium ribeirensis. Next base: position 23,040 of record JASANE010013207.1, read on the forward strand.
GTTAACCTTACTCTCACCCTTCTGCCGCCCGGTGCACGAGTAACTAGTATTTAATTAGAACATATATATTTACTAGTTTCTTTTTTATTTTTTTTGCTTTTTCTAGGCATTACTTCGGTGCGGTGGCAACGCACGACGAACACGATCAGTTCTCGTTCAGCAACAGGAATTTGTCAAACGACTTGCTCAAATTATGGAAGCGCTCACAAACACAAGCGGGAGTCGAAAGAAGAAAATAGATTTTCTGCAGGTAATTTTTATTATCGGTTTCATTTTTTGAAATTTCGTTAACATTCTTTTACTAATTTGAATTGAAATTGCTGTACTACATGAATGCCTAATTTTTTAATAAGTTTACTATTGTTCTACGCTTTACGGCATTTTGCGCAGTAGAACTATTGGAGGATCGGACAGTTCCTGTTTCCTTTTGAATACTGTAATAATAATAGAACCATATTCAGTTCACCGGTCCTAATTTATTGTTGGTTCCTGTAGATAGATGTGGAAAGTTGCAATTTATTAGATTATATTTTTGTCTTTAGAATCAATTTTCTTGTTTGCTTCATAGTGAGATATCTTTTCATTTTAAATGTAGTGTTTAGGCAAGTCTCCAAAAGTAACAGTGGACTTGAACATGCTTTGCAGGACAGCCCTTCGAACGGTAATCGGTGTAATACAAAAACGAATCCGATATGTACACGTTATCGATGTATGACCGAAACAGCCGCAACTATGCTGCTCAATGTGTGTTATTTTAGGACAACGGTGTAACTTTCTTTCCGGGCGCATCTGTATGCAAAAACTCGTTTAGCTGTGATATTTTCTTCTTTACGATTATATGTTGCGACGTTCATTTTTAATTATGGATTGGCTTTTTTTCTGGCAAGAGCTAGATCGAATACGGCTCAGAATATATTTTTGGGCATTTAGTATGTGTACATATTTGTTTTCTAGAACGTATATTTTCAGGCCCAACTCAACGCGTCTTCAATCGAGTCGGGCGAAGCTGCCGTAGATTTGATGCCTGGCGGCGGCGTTGCAACTCAAGCACAAACAGATCTGACAAACGCTATGCCGAGTGCGATAATAGTTGAGTCTGTGGGTACAATTCAGTCTCACGGAGCGGGCATTGATTATCTTGTCGAACCATGTGCCGTGGTTAATTTTGCTCAATTAGATGGCTTACCGCTGCCCGTTGATCCTGCTGTTCGGCTCAGGTCGATAGTACGTTTTGTTACTACACAGATTTTTTGTATCTAAACGCTGTTTCTGGCCTATCCACAGCCTTCCCAAAACTGGGTGGGGCATCTCTGGTGTCCACCATGCCCATTTTCAGGGGAAGTTTCAAAATGGAGAGAACAATTTTTCGCTGCATGGTAAATGTTATCGCATTTTCAGGTGCTTTTAACACAAAAATTAACAGGTTACAAAACAGCGTGTTAGCATTAATAAAAGAAGTAATCAACGAAAAGTGGGTGGGGGGATTTTGTTGTCCACCATGCTTTGTTGCTTATAGAAACTCAAGATTGCCTGTTTCTACGATGCGCTTCTAGCATTACTTCTGACCACTCGGGTCCGTTGGATGTGTTGTCAGCCAGCAGCAATTTCCATTCAGTCGTCATGTCCTGTGCACAAGGTGTAAGCGTAGTGAGGCAATACCTTTCTGTATGAGGCGCTGACATGTGAGTTTAACACCTCTGGCTGAGAGTTTCCAGGAAGCAGCGGGGTTACCAAACTAAATACATTTCGGAATTAAAGCTAGGATGACCATGTACCACCTGATTACGTACAGCAGACGTCGAAGCTTTACCTCTGAATACAGCGAAGGAGCTGCATTTCTGGCCTCAAGTAGCTAATGCTTAAGATACGATGTCAGCATCTCGAAAGCTTGAAGCCGGGCGCAAACGACCACATTACGGGACCGCATTTCGCACGCACAGAGTAGTATTGGTCGATTTGCAGCTAGACTTTAGTTTTGAGCGATATCCGGGTAGATATCTGGAGCCGTTTGGTTAGCATTGTGAATTTTGCTTCAGCTCTTACGATACGGTTGCTGATATCGGAGGATGAACCCCCTTCCGAATCACTGAAGCTTCTTAGATAGCAGAACCTCCGCACATCTTGCAGTACTCGACCCCGTAGAAATTGATGCTGGCATTTGATCGCATGATCTTGGTTTTATAGGATCTGATCTGTATTCATACTAATTTGACTGAGTCGATCTATTATGCTTTATATACCCTATGGTATTTCCGCCAGTACGTCTACGTCATCTACGTAGTCGAGATCGGTTAACGGATTGCCATTATCGACGTAGGTCATTTGGCAGCCTTACAACGCCTCTGGGCCATTTTAGGAGGAAGTTTCAAAATAGAAAGATCGAAATTTTTTGCTGTTTGCTGCATATTTGAGTATTTTAAGGTACCTTTAACTGTCATACGAAAACTATCAGGGTTCAAAACAAGTTTTAGCTTTAGAAATATAAATAATTAACTTTTAAAATATTTAGCATACAGAAAACATGTATATATTTAGGAGCATTATTGAGCGGAGCGAAGCGAAGCGTTTTTATTTTCTGTCTGGGATTAAAAAGGTCGATGTCCGTCCGTTCGTTAGTTTGTTCGGTCCGACGGATCTCAAGAATCACTGAACCTATTTTAAAAACATTTTTTTTGTTTGAAAGCCTATCATGTCAGAGTGTGCACCTGATATTTGGGATTAAAAAAATTTGAGTGGTTAATTAGTAATCAGTTAATTAGTTAAGCTTATGCATCTAAAATAGAGAATTTTGCAATTTGTGTTATTTATTGAAATAGAATCGTTTCGATCAAACCATTATAGTGTTTTTTGGGTCGAAGAATTCAAATATAATATTTTTTACCAATGATAAAGCCCTATGTAATGTAGTTATTTGAAGAACATAAAATTGAGTACATTCGTAATGCCATCGTAAAGCTCCGCTCACAAATGTAGTTCCACTACCGACTAGCTTATGGTGACTATAGCTCCATAACATCGATCGAACGATTGAGAGATCAGGTCAGGCTGTGAAACCGTGATGCTTAGTACGAGTTTGCGAATAAGCTGAAAACGTCAGATCAGTTGGACTTACAGGACTCGTAGGGTCCATTGGTGCGGTCGGGGCCAAGATTTCTGACACTTGATAGACAATTTCTGAGCCGCATGCTGGAGCCAGATTTGAGTTGTGCAAGACTAGCGCTTGCCTTTCTGGGTAGAGCTTCTTTCGACATACTAATTTCTGGCGGCGGTTTGTTTAGTTGTAAAACATATTGTTCGTTTTTTAGTTTAAAGCCATAGTGCTCAGGTTGACAGCAGCTGACTGTATAATGTTTGGTTTTAAATGAAACACGTTTGTCTATTGGCACCACTTTTGTTTCACGGTATAAAGCATCGCAGTCCGACATTATGTCACATCCGTTTGAGATTATTACCGCCTTGTCTTTCAGCAGTTTGTAGTTTTTTTCAGCTTGAATTAATTGCCATTGGCCCTCATACTGAAGTAGCTTATTCGCCGATCGAACGGCTAATGGCTTTGTAAGTAGTAGTGACCTGAGTTTTTTTGATAACGTCATTGACCGTTTGTAAGTTGTGACCAGAGTTAATTTTTGTTGAATCCGAACACTCGACCTGCAAATTGCTCTTATCAAACGGGTCATTAATAAATAATAATGGATTTAGTCGAACATGCGGGCTTTGGGAGAATTAGGAACGCACATGATCGAAAATGTACATGGATTTGGAAAGTAGGGGCGTCCAGTTCCACTGTAGAAAGGCCAGATCTTCATTATGCTTTAGACATTGGAAGCTCTGCTAAATCAATTTGTCAGTGCTCATTTTGCTAACCAATTTTATTCTGTTTTTGCTTATGGTGAACCTTTTTAATTTCAGTGATGGATTCTAAATACTATTTGTGTTTGGTATTCTTCTGTTAACCTTATATTTCTCATTACTAGCAAAATTAACTATAAAGAATAAGATTGTTGGAACTCACCGACATAACGCTGCTGTTGCTTAATCCGTAAGTCCGTTAGCTGTTTCACCTTGGTTTGAACTACAAAAATATGGGTTTACCTTTCAGTTTTGTTCTGCTTAGCTTTGAATTGAGTGAGATAAGGTATTGCGATAAAAAATAGACACCAAAATCTCTTTAAACTAAAATGCGGCTTTAAAAATAGCGTACTTTTCGAAATCCTTACTATTACCTAATAAGTAGTAATTTTTAATTTTAATAAGCTACATAGTAATTATTACTCTTTTATTGTTTAAGGTTGCTGAGAAAGCTACCGTGTTCAATAGCGCTTTAATGCCTGCGAAATTGACTTTTCGCTGTGTCGACGGATCACAATGTGTGACAATATTCAAATACGGCGACGATTTGCGGTAAATATTTATGACGTACTTGCTAAAATGACAGCTGTTGGTTCGATATTCGCGTAGTGGTCCTTGGCGCGTCCTGTTTTAGTTCTAGCTCCCGTTATGGCATTAGCTAGTATTATAGTGCTATTGTGGCATCAACGTTCGGTTGGGTTTAGCTTCATGATAGCAATTCTTAACCTGTGTTGTTCATAAAGGAAGCCACGTTAGCTCTCTAAAGTGCAGGCTTTGATCGACCCATTTTTTTCTGTTCTCACTAGGTCAGTATTGCCATTTTTTCTTCCACAGATAAAAACACCCTGTTCGGTTGGCCTAAAAATTGCAAATATTTTTCCAAAAAAACTATTCCCAAATATTTTGAAATTCGGAAATATGTTAGAAACTGTACGTAAGAGCAATGCAAGTTACTATAAATGGGTCATGGAACTATGTGTACTTTGTTGGGCGAATGTATTATAGAATTTTAAAACTGTAGTTTGTATTTTACACCGCGTTTGGGAAGTCAATATGTTCTGTTTTTGCCGTTATAATTGTAAATGATTTCCTCAATAGTAAATCGTTGTACATGCAAAAAATTGGCAGCTTTTTCGTTCAATTATATTCCAAGAATATAATTGTTAATATTTAGTTCATTTTGTATTTGCCTATCAAACGTCGGGAGCGCGCAAAGAAAAAAGATGCCCTATTGAAGAGCGTTGGAACCGGTATTGAAACTTGGTAGTATCAATAATCAATATAAGATTACTATCTGTCTTGTTTTCTTCCATCAATAAAAATCGTCGTTGTCTGGTATTTTCCTTTCTTGGGTATATACAATTTTACAGTGACAATCATGGCGGTTTTGCATTTGCGGTTATGATGAAAAATGCATACCGGACAGAAATGACCGCTGTTCTTTCGATGCTCCCTCCTCGTTCATGTTTCAGAAGTTTAGTATGTGATAAATTTTGCCCGCTTTATGGTTTCGATTAATAAATCTTTGGTTATGACAATCCTTTTATATACGTATTTCAGGCAAGACCAGCTGATTCTACAGACGATAGCGCTAATGGATCGTCTTCTGATGAACGAAAAACTAGACTTGAAGCTAACCACATATCGTGTCCTGGCGACAAGTCCCAATCACGGTTTTGTGCAATATGTCGAGTCGCAAGCGCTGCGCGATGTAATGTCCTCGTGGGACTCAAGTATTCAGGTAAGCCGTGCAGATTAATTTATAATGTCGTTTTATAATCAATATAATTTGTTGTAAATAAATTATTATTGTCGCTCTCTTTTGATAAAGTGATATCATGTAGCTGCATTTGATCGTACTACGCGAATAAGCAAAAACGTTTCGGATTTGTTATTTAAAAATACTATTCTAGTCGACCACACAGCTCATCAAATTATTTTTTGAGCAAAATTACGCTGTCCACGGTTGTAAGTGCAATATGCAATAATTATTGCTTCGACAAGTTAATATGCTACCGAATTCCAAACGTGTAGCGCGCAAACCTGGGTCCGACCACCAAAGCAGCCGTAAATGGACGATGGAACATTTTGGGTCCGGTCGTTTTTGTCCTTCATTCCCAACGTGTTGCTGGCAAGAATGGGCCCTGTGACCAAATTAGCACTATATGTTCAATGAAACATTTGAACCAAGTCGTATTTGTCTCGAATTTCCGACCTGTCACGGGCAAGTCTGGGTACGATGACTAAAGCTACCGCAAAGGTTCGATGGGACATTATGGCCCATTCGTCGTTTTTGTAATCAAATACTCAGTTCATAGAATATCGAACAGCCTATTGCTTTATTCTTTAACAAGTTATGCTTTTTGTCTCAACAACATAAGTATTCTTTAGAAATAAAGTTTACATATTTACATAATAAATGTAGAAGTATGTCGTAAAGCGATATTGCGTGACAAAATTTTGCTGTGTGATTATAATATTGCGACACAACTCTATTGAAAATGTTAACCTGAAAGTTTTCACTGAAGGTATTAAGTATTAATAACGTCAAGATCAATATTCAAAAGTCAAACATGTGGCTAGGTATGCCAGTAATAATGCTGAAAATTAGTATAAAGCAATATGTTAGTCATACTCATTAATTTTATCCTGTATCATGGTGGGAAGGTCGTTTTTAGGCCAACACTGTAAAAATGTTTGATGGTATCACAACGCCTATAACGAATGACATGAGAGCATGACTCACTGCAGTATTATAAGGAAAAGAAATGTTTTAATTTGATTTTTTTGCAATATAAAACTTGGTTTATTGGTGTTTCATTGTCCGCCATATTTAATAAATTCGTCGAAGTAAACCTCACACACTTATGGGCTTTGTCCATCTCGTTATTTGAAATCCTAGCCTAATCTTCAGGCTTTTATATAAGTCTTAGACTGGAGCTGACCGTAGGCAGGGAAACATCTGTTCTAAACTGACCGTATTATTGTCCAATTACTTTTTTCTACCAACATAATGCAGTGACCGCGGTTCCTGGGTTCGTTGTTACTTGGGTTCCTATCCCATATCAAAGGCCCATTTTTCCTGTGACATTATTCAGTTAAGGCTAAATCAGAACGCATAGTGTGGCAGTATGTATAATCTAGTGTATTTGTGCTGTTTTAGAATTTCCTTCGCCATCACAACCCCGATCCCAACGGCCCTTGTGGTATCGCGGAAGAGGCGATGGACAACTATGTGAAAAGCTTGGCTGGATATTCGATTATATGCTATTTGCTTGGCGTGGGCGACCGACATCTTCACAACCTCCTTCTTACCACTTGTGGGCGCTTGTTTCACGTGGACTTCGGGTTCATTTTGGGTCTTGATCCGAAGCCGTTGCCACCGCCAATGAAACTAACGAAGGAGATGATTGACGGCATGGGTGGGGCTGCTAGCCCTCAGTGGCAGGTACGTTTATAACCCGAAAGGATATGGCCGCGCGAGGCTTTTTTAGAAAGTTTAGTGCATGATAAAAAATGTGAAGCTTCGTATGATATTAGCTTATATAATTTGTAGGTTTTACCTACCGCATTTTTCGTTTGTGAGTGACCATTACTCGATATGTGTGCGAAAATGTTAGGTCGACGGTGAATTGCACAGTCATTTAAATTATGTGTACACAAAGCCGCGGTATATTTTTTAAACTAAAATTAATTCTCTTTTACGGGAACTGTTTAATTTTATCTATTGCTTGCTCCACCTATCAAGGGCTGCTTCGGGAAACGAGAAAATTTTGCTATATAGTGACCATAAATGGGAACAGTTGTCCTTGAAAAGTTGGCATTGGGGACAGTTGTCTTCAGAAAATTAGCAGAGATCAAAGAAGCATTGATATTTATGCAGGTGATACTCCCGAACATTATAAGTTGAACGCACACATATGGGACACCAGGAGTATAACAAACAACAACATACTTGGGATTATTGCCATGCAGAATCAGAAACATTTGATTTTCGTCGCAAGGAATAGAACACAAGTTAAACATTTTCTTGGGGGCGTGAAATTATTAGTTTAAAACAGATAAACAATCTGAGCTTTCCACAGATATGTGCGTTTATTAGTAGGTCTGTAACTATGGCTCCGGTTCTGGAGTTATGGGGTTTGAGGTATCGTACCCCCATGGTTCCTGGACTCAAAATTCAAAAATTTGTTGTGACGTCGCGCGGATGGGGGCTTAAAAAATTTCACTTGGAAGTATTCTGGCATGGAAACTCGTTGCCTGTGTTGGTTTTGCTCTGCGATCTAAGGTTAAATGGGTACGGGGGTATGGCGCCCCATGGTTGCAGGACCCAAAATTCCTAATTTTATTGTGACGTCCTGGGCTGCTTATAGCGTGCACTTATAAGTTATTTTCGGGCATGGGAAACTTATTGCCGGTGTTAGCTTTGTTCTAAATTGTACGGTGTTGTGTGATATCCACATATAACACATCGACGTATGCTATCGAGAGCTGATTGGATGTTCACGCAATAGGCGTAGGTGTACCTATGCTGCAAAACGCTCTGCAATATTGATAGAGTTACTAGTTTACTATGCATCTGCATGTATTATTCTTATCACTTTAGACATTCCGCAAAATCTGCGACACATCGTTTCTAATTCTGCGCCGTCACGCTAGCCTCATCATGAATTTGTTCTCGCTTATGGTTGATGCCAGCATTCCCGATATTGCTCTCGAGCCGGACAAGACTGTACGAAAAATTCAGGTATGACTCACGACGTTTTGTGGTTGATGCTACAAGGATTTCCAAGAAAATCTCACTAGGAGTGACAATTGTAAAATTTGACTATATCTGTCTGACCTGTCCACAGCCCTCTGAAAAGTGGGGGCATGTTGATTCTCGGCGAAAATTTCAAAGTGTAGTGAATAAATTATGCTTAAACGTACTAAATTTTCCCATATTTTCATGTATTTTACTATCGTGAATCTATTTTCAAGATAAAAACCGATGTTTTAGCATTATAAATAGTGGTAATTAATGTTTAAAAAACAATTTGCAAACAAAAACCTGAATGTTCAGACATAAAAAATTTTTGGATTTAGTTGAACAAGGGGGGTTTTAGCCAATTGTGGGAAAATCTCACGAACATGGGGGATTTGGAAGGTGGACAGACCAGACTGTTGTTGAGTTTTCACGGCGACGCTCATAATTCAAGTTTGGTTGGATAGACCAATTCGCGCGATAGTTCATTCGAAAGCTTGAAATCTCTATGTTTGCTAGGAACAAAGCCCCGATTCCAACAACTCTCGAAAGCGAGCGAAATGCGCTGGAGGCGGGTCCCGAAGGGACCCACAATATCACGTTACTTAATGCATCAGAACAACCAATATAAATATCTGAGTTAGATTGGGATCGTTTTGTAGAGTAGCACAAATTAACCTCTTAAGTCTGTATATTATAACGCTTTGTTATGCGGCTCTCCTATGACACTGGATTTGAATTCTCCACAACCAAATTTTTTGGTATTTTTAATAATTTGATAGTGTGCGTAGAGGACCACAGCGGGCCAGAAGGATATAGGATTTGAGTTTCCCGCAACTCTTTAACTCTTTACAAAATAAAATTGCATTTTACCACGAACGAGCAGCGGAGATGTGGAGAGCACTGTAGCGGTCAACTGTGCAAAAAGTTTCTTGGCTGTTTGATAATGTTGCATAACGGTTCTGTGCTAATAATCTGTGCTACTTGAACGATAATATCGTGATATTATGATATACTGTTATGTGATATATATGATATACTGATATTATGTCATATTATGATTGTACTATCCTAGTAGGACTGATTATCTTTCCCCTTAAACGCGATGCTTTTATTGTGTTAACCACACATTGGGTATGTTACTAACCCAAGCGGAACACTTCGGGAGCTAAATTTGCGAAATCTTGGCTTCAAAAATTGTTTTAAATTTTGCCATTTTTTCAATATTGATGCACTGTAGGTCATTAAAATGTGTCTTTAGGTTTTCTGGGCTGCTGAATATATATTATAAAATAATTGCACTGGCGTATTGCATATCAAATAAAGATAGGTCTAAGGCCTGACAATGTAAAATCACTCTTTGAATAATATTTATTATTTTTCGTTATGATTTCTAAATTTTTAAAGTTTTTGTCTTTTTGGTGGTCTTTGGAGAAAGAACTAAATGGTTAACGCTTTGAAAATCACTTATTAAATGTGAAAACCACTTATTTCTACGTTTAGTCCACTAACGTTGTACTATTGTTATCTTGGAGCTTTAAAGGCTTTAGGGAGCTGAATTTAGAATGCCGAAATGGTCACTAACCGTAGCGTGACCAGTCACATTCGCTTCATTGTCTCCACGATGCGGGTTACTAGTATGATAATATAAATATCAATGTTGTTCGAAGCATGCTCTAACTGTGTTCGAAAATCTGTTATAATATAATAGTGTTCTTGCTCGAAGTCGCGGTTGTTTTGTGCGTTCCGCATACGTACTCCCATTGCTACCATAACGCGCACTCGCTGGGTGGCTTGTTTTCATGATGGTCTAATCCGCAATAATTGATTTAAAATTAATAGTGCTAACCTAATTTCTTTATCTCCGCTCCCTCAAACAAACTAGCTACCCACTGTAACTAATTAGTCAAAGTACATAACAGCCTGCTTATTATAGTCAGTAGCAGGTCTTTGGTGTCCTTGTAAACGCAGAACGATACTCTCTATTATAATGGAACTGTAATAAATATTTTAATATTGCTGTGTTTTAAAAACCACAGGCAGAAGTTACTGTCTGTTATCATCGTGCGTCATGAAAATATTGGTGTTGTATATACATATATTTTGATCTATTCGACTTTCTTTAAACTAATACCGAACCCCTCGGTATCGGTTGAATTAGTAGTTGATATCATTTAAGTAATATGTCACCAGTTGGTCATGATAAGCGGAATTTCTTCTCGTTCGTAATGTTTGTAGCAAACATGCCACTGTACTATTATTTTACACAGGTTACCTTACACTACTCGCCACAATGGCTGCCGCCTTACTAGCGGGTGAACAGTGAGCGATTAACAAGCTATCAGCTGTCAATTGTGGCGAGTACATGCTATATGTATTTTCGTTTTTAAATTATGATGTTTTGTTTCAGGAACGGTTCCGGCTGGACTTAAGCGACGAAGAAGCCGGTCATTTTATTCAACAAATGATCGACGTCTCGGTATCGGCAAAAATTCCACAAATTGTCGATTTTGTGCACGATGTGGCTCAATATTTTAGAAATTAAAAAAGTCTGACGCCGCCGGTAACTGTTTTTGTACAAAAATGCCCAAAGTGTAAAACAAAATTCAGTGTTCAAACATGTAATTTGAAATTGTTATTCGAAAACGTTTGAAGCTATGTAATTCTAATTTTAGCTTTATTTTTCAAAGATATTATACTATACAGACTGGTGATTGATGAGTTTCAAACGGATATAAAACAGAACTGGAATAAAAGTGTCCTGTCTTAACTTCGTTTAGCTGGTTGAGCTCCGCAGTATGTAAATCCTTATAATTCCATTATGCTGTTTTACTTCAGTAAAATCCGATAAATTAGTCTTTGGGATGTTGGAGAACGTAAAATGGCTTTACTTTAAGTCGCAGATCAATGTGTTTCGGCTGTAGCGCCGAATTTCGATTGTCTAGATATCGGCATTTTTTATGCAAAATAACACAAATTCTGAGGCAGGGTCGATGGGTGAATGTTAAGTTTGCTGTAGCAGTGTTAGTATTACAGTTACAGTCAGAATTAAGTGCTCAAAAATAGGTCGAAGCTTCGTTCGATTTCGATCGTTTGCGTTTAAACGAAAAGCGACCGTTTAAATGAAATTCGATTAATTTAACGAATTTCGATTGCGTCAAAATAAAAAAATTTAATAAAACATGTTAATTCGCGTTTAATTCAACGAATTTCGATGTGTTGAAATAAAAAATATTGTTTGCGTTTAATTTAACGAATTTCGTTTAAACGAAGATCGATCGATTGCGTTTTCGTTTGATTTCGTCTGCGTTCGATTTTATAAACTCTTAATTCTGATTGTAACTATATTTACGAAGGTGTCTATTTTTCGTAAAATCTAACATTCAAAGATCGTGGTTTTTTTGAAAATCTAATAAAAGCATTTTGAGTACATAAAATTTTGGAATCTTAAAAGTCTGTTTGTTCTCGAGTTATTACAACGTTTAATGTGCGGCGACAACATACACCTTATAGTGTTTATCGGTATTTACTCTGCCCTTTCGGCAAATTTATTCGCTTCAGAATACTGATATTTTACATCGTACTGTTACCATACACCGCAAAATAATAGTTTCGGTATTTTATGAGTATCCGCACTCCTTGATTTTAATTAAATCATGAAAGTCTCATGGAATCTCCTTGAATTCGGTTATGGTCCATTTAAGATACAAGAATTCTGTGCTTGGTGCCCGTTATGTTGCATTATTACAAAAATGTTGTTACTGTCTTCACTACCTGCTCCATAAAAATTTATTCTTGACTCCGTTGTTTCTGTTATCAATTTCCGGTTGGCTTGCACGATTCAAATAACGACATGATAGGCTATATCGACATTTTCACTCTTTATTGCATATCTAGATTTTAAATGATTATTTTGAATGGAAATTTGTCGATAACTCGGTGATAACAGTTTACATACGTTTATAGATTTATTTTATCCTAATGGAGGTGGCTACTTACGTAGTTGCTGTGAAAGGTCTTGTTATAGAATTATCTCCTAGAATTCTGCCAAAACCAGCTTGAATCTCTGAGTTTTGAGCTGTCGGTCCCGCGGACACCTTGTATTTTTACCAGTTTATTTTTCAGAGAACTCAGAGTTTTATGTGCTGTTTTTTGGCTCAGTGTCAAACAACAATATTGTCCACTTTACGTGATCATTCATGTTTTGTCTTAGCTTGTGTCAACTCTGGCTCAAGCTTTACACATTGACTGAGCCGACATATCAGCTGTAATCGATTTTATGCAGTCGTTTTACACTGTGTACGAGTAGTTTTTTCGTTGCGATGTAACGAAGTTTAGTAATAATTGCTTTGGTTTTGAATCAGTGATGACAAGGTTCATAATGACGATTTTGAAGAAGAATATGACACCCGGTTTATCTTCCCCCAAGGATTTGGGTGGGGGTGTGTACTCCCCCCGCAACGTTCCTTGTGGACTAGCAACTATCCGATCACCAACAGCCAATGCGATTAAAGCAGTAGTAGCAGTCATCGATCGCTCCTATTGCTGGTTCAATTTCTTTGGCTGTTGGCAATCCGATAGTTGCTAGCCTCAGGAACGTTGAGGTACAGCTGGCACCCCTAAAGCACCTTAGAGGTTCCCTTGTGATTCCTTGGGGGAGGAGGTAGACCCAAATACGTCCACATCGTCGGATACAGCATAACAAATTAGTATGATCAAGTACTCTCCTATAAAATTGTCTTTGTGGTCTCTTGGTTATAATAATTTTAGCTAATGTGCTTTTCAGAATGATAATTATTGTTTTTGTATGCTACGCATTATTGCTGCTAGGCACAATTTTTGTCCACGGCACTACATACAGTTACGGACAGAAATAAAAGCCATTTTTTTCAATGAACGTGCGCCAAAAATTTACTATGATTTCTGTCCGTACTAACTGTACTGTATGAACATAGGAGAACATAGGATTTTTTACTATTTGGCTTGCAGTAAATCATTATAAAGTATATTATTTTTATATATACTTAAAATTTGTGCAATCATTGATTGCGTAATTGACGGAGGCAAGACGAGCCACCGAAGGTGGCGAGTCGCAGCCGGAGGCGTACATTTAACTTTATTATATATCAATATACTAGACGCAAAATTTCAATTTTCTCTGTGACTTTTTTTTGTTTGTCACAGACAGGTCTGCAGGTTGAACGACTGGGCCGATTTTAGAAATTTTTTTTTCTTCGTGTTGCATATTCTCTTGCGGAGTGCCCTTTCAGTGAGCACTTTTTTCTACGAAAATTGCTTTGTACTCAAAATTAAGCAAATGTTGCTCAAACTTAGGGATTTTTGCCATTTTTTCAGCTTTTTCACCGCATCGACAACCGTTCGTGCTATTTTGGCGATTTTTTTACATAAAATGTATTTTCACGTTTTCTAAACAGCTGTATATAGCTGATTGACGTATTTCATCTCTTTCCTTAAAAATTAAGCAAATTCTCTTAAAATTGACTTAGGGAAACCTAAGTTCATCATATCTCGACAACCGTTCGTGCTATCTCGGTCATTTTTTGACATAACATGTATCTTCACGTTTTCTAAAAGACTGTATACGAGTGATCTACTTACCTTTATAAATTCTCTTAAAATTAAGCAAAGTCTCTTAAAAATGAGTGAAAAATTATTAAGTGTGTTATAACTTTTGAATGACTCGGTTGATTTGGACTAAATTTCATTGATGGGTACAACTTGATAGATGTATTGTCATTCTACTGTATAAATAACTAGACGTTTTCATGTCTTCCTCTTATTATTGTTACCAAAAATGTTAGAAATTCCACAAGCTGTATGCACTATTCACGCCTTTGTTAACCACCATGCCTCCGTCACCCACGTTTACGTGTTACTAGTTATTCTTAAATCAGGTTTCGTTTCACATTGATTTGACTGGTTAATTTTAGTGGTTTAAACTTGTACTTAAGGAAGTTAAGTCGTAGTCATGACAAAAACCTCTTAAAGTCTATCTCATGACGGAGATGGTAATAAGATTAAAGCGATATTTATGACGACAGTTTTATTTTGGGGTGTCTAATAGAAATTTTGGAGCTCGTTAGTATTTAAATTTAGGAGTTCAAATGCGGTCATTGGACTTATGTACACCCGCCATCAGACATGTTGCGATCAACCATCAGGCTATCGATAATTTATTGATTACGGCTTAATAAGTTTAATATGTATTACGTTTATGGTTCGAGTGAGAATAACATAAAATGCGCAGGAATCTAGAATGAGAGGAATTGCAGATGCGAAATAAGTGCTTAAAATTACATATGAGCAACTATTTTCTTCCAAATCCATGATACTAGGTTTATATTTGGATCCTGGATATTTTACGTAGGCCTGGATCGTTTTGGCATCAATTTATTTTATTGTTCCGGAGTCTGTTGGTCAATTAGCTTTGTTTCTGCTAATGGACAGGTATATCTAGTTCTGATATTTTACTTTTAAATTTTGAAATTGAAAACCTGATGAATAATTTTATGTAGAACGATTGTGACTGAGGTTGTTGTAAAACGGAGTCCTGCAAATTTGTCGATAGCATTGTTTGGTTTAAAAGGCAACAGTTCAATTTGGGGGTTATAGCCGGTTTTATTACGATCAGGTTCGCTCAAACGTTACAAAACGCTAGTTAATATCAAGAATCAGGGTTTGGTTAAATCAAAATGATTGCATATTTTGATGACATGTCCAATAGGGTATTATGTAAGTACTGCTACATGCTGCATACGCAACTTTCAGGATATATTTTGTTGTACGCGTTATTGACATATTCATTCTTTAACTTAAAATACACAAATTTTAGATACGGAGTTCTTCACTGAACAGTGTTTTTCTATGAATAAAAATTAATAAAAATTTACTATTATTTCGTCAGTATAAAAAGCCGAAGTCTGAGACGTCAGCATACATATTTTCATCTCAGTTGTTATTTTGAAATGATTTTCGAATGAGAAGTTGTTTTCATTATATTGTAAACTTGACTTTGTTGACAGCCTGGCCCATTACTAGTTCTTTTGTTTATATAGTTTTAGTAGAGAGTGTAATTTAGTAGAATACATGGGTGAGGTCCGCTGTCCCAGGCGAATGGATAGCGCGGGAGTTAGGTCCTTCCAAAGGGGATCAATTTTTGAGGCGGGAGGATAAATTTTTGAGTTTTTCCGACTCAAAATCGGTGAAAATTTTCTTTTGTCTCGCCAATTCCACCTCCCCGTTTTTTTGCAAATTTCGCCCAAATTCTTTTACTTTTTCCCAAAATTTTCCCCAAATTCTTTTACTTTTTCCCAAAATTTCGCGGTGGCGGGGGAGGGGGGTTGCGGAGCCTGACGGGAGTAAGGATACCTCTCATGGGGTCGGCGAGGCTACGAGGGGTGAGCGTATCTGATGGGGCTATCTCCAGTGTGCTTTAGAGGAGTAGCCAGTATGCATTAAAATTGTGGCTGTTTTTTAGATTTGAAAAAATTAGCGATAGACAATATATCATACCAACAAAACAAACTACATGGGTCCTGAAAGCTATTATAGCATTACTCGCTCAATATTAGCTTGTTCGATGCTCACTCGATCGATAGGCGACATTCATTTCTGGCGCATAGTATATATAAATAAATAAATGGTACATACTTAGCGTTTTTAGATTTCAGGAAGTTTATTGCCAACCTATTACATCAGTGGAATCTCACTTAGGTGTGGTAAAGAGCTAAATTTTCATGCTTCGGCTCGGCTCCTCCCGATGTAAAGACAGGTTCAGGTCGTCCCTTGAACGTCTAATAACAAGTTTATTGATATTCACTTAAGTTCTTCCTATAGGTAGGAGTGAGTGAAAACATAACAAAGCGTCGCTGAACCGTGTATCATTACCTATTTGACAGTAGTTAATTCTGTGCTAGCAATGAGCCGAATAAAATTTGCCATTTTTTCTGTAAAAAATTAAGTCATGTGGATTTCATTTAGTATTACAAAATACGGTGGTGGTTAGTATGGTCATTTTAAGTGGTCGCGCGATCTGCTAACTTTTGCAGAATCATCTTTACGTGCACAAAATTTTTTATTGAATGATTTGAATGGTACACATGTCTAGGTTTTTCTCAGCATCTAAAACTACCTATTAATGGGAAAATTTCCTTTCGTTGGGAGATGATTCTTAAAGAGTGCATCAGGGAAGAATAAGACATTTCCCTGCACTCTAAAGTTAGCCGGTGTTTGATGACACGGCGTTTTCGGGCTGACCTCCCCGCATTTCCGGGGGATCGTTGCAACACATACCCCTCTTTTGTGGGGGTTGCTCGGACTCAGTTTTCGAGGGGTGGTCGGTTTATAAGCAGCCATCGGTTCAACCGACACCAACAATATGTGGAGTGGCCTGAGCATGGACTCCCAGAATAGAGGGCATCCGAAAACGCCCATGTCATCAAACATCGGCTAACGTTTTAGAGTTATATGCTCTTCCGTGCACTGTAATGTAAACCTGTGTATATTTATGCTAACACGGCGTCGGTATATTCATTCATAAATAGTAACTTGATATTGATATTTACTGTTTTCTTAGTAAAACTCATAAAATATGACTTTTATTATTCCAACATAGTGTGCAGTGCTTAGAGCAATATGTGCATGTATGGTCAGTTGATTAGCGTTGATAGACTAGGTGGCCAAAGTAACCGTGGTCTGCGTAAGTTAGATGTTTGCCATGCCGTTAGTTACCTATAAGCGGTAGTCTAAGCTAAAGCCTTTGTGTATATGAAACGTGTTCTGTGCCTGAGTGGAGGTACCGCCCCCGGACCCTCCGGTCTAAGCTAGTTTTTTTCTGGTCTTACAACGTTGTATTCGTCGTGGTTACTGAAAGTCAGAGAGAAGGTTGCGTTAAGTTCTGCTATTATAAGGCGCTCTTAGAGATCGCTACGTTGTGAGAGTAGTGAAAACTAGATCGTCAGCAATTCGGATAGTGACAGCTTTTGAGAGTGAAAAATGTCAGCAAGGCTGTAGTTGGTTCATCGGACAAAACGTGGCCGCTGTGCAGATATTGCGCGCACTTGCTTCTAGAGTGAAAAATGTCAGCAAGGCTGTAGTTGGTTCATCGGACAAAACGTGGCCGCTGTGCAGTATTGCGCAATTCGACTTGTAGTTGGTGTATGTTCAGGTATAGTTGATGTTTGCAGTTCATTTCCACTGATCCTCTCGGTCGACATTTTCTCAAGGTTAGCAAACGACTGCTCATTACCTGCGTTGGATTCTTCTATACCCAAGGGAACACATGATTCAGACATGTGACATACGTAACTATTCATTCGGCTGGACTTCATACTATTGAGAGACAACCAGCGAAGAAAATATTGACGTGCTACCCAGATGAGTATTACCATCTGTTGCCAAACCGAATGCCTCCTCCAGTCCTGTTGTCCCCTCATCCGCCAAATATATAATACGCAATATTCAAATCCCTCGACCTCTGTCGCGAAGGCTGTGGCTGAGATAATGAACACTGTTGCGCGGCGGTAGCCTCCTGAACGAACGTGGACGTCAACTCAAGTGCGTTCGTCTGTATCGAATCAAGTAGTGACGAAGATATTACAAATGCGGTTTGGTGAAGACCAAACCGCATTTGTAATATCATCGTCACGATTTCGCTAGGATCCATTGGAGAAATGCCAGTTTTTCGAGAGCAGCACTCTCTTTAAAAGATGTTTGCGCATATGCTGCCATAAATATTTTTCCAAACGTCGCGGATAATAATAGTCGGCATTCGGCGCACGATTTCTTAACCGAAAAGAATACCGATCTGTCTAAGTGTTACTGATGTGTGAGATGGCGGGACACCAACGCAATCGGATTATTTCGGGCTTATTTATATATATGGATTCCTTTGTGACTGGAATGACCAATTTAGCAAGAGAACATTCGTTAGTCATCGTTCATAGGTGGTAGATAGCTATAAAATGCTCGAGTCACTGTGAAAACATACCCCTGTCAAATTTAGACGCGATCATCAACTTGGTGCCTTTCGGAAATGATTTGATAAACTCTGATGTGTGCGTTTTCATCGAAGGGCAATGAGACGCCTAGAAAGTGCCGGAAATCCTGTGTTCTAGCTATGGATTCTTACATGAGACTCCAAAAATAAGATACCTTTAGCACGTATATGTGCATAGCTGCAGTTTGGAAATTTTTACCAAATTATACAGTTTAAAATGTTCTAGGAACTAAAAAGTTTTGATTACTGTTTATACTTAACAGTGCAAACATAGTTTACTTTAGCTATAAGGTAGACACAACAAAGCTCATATTTTGATTTTCATTAGCAGTCTCTTCCAGCAGTCGATTCAGCAACAGAAAACTTCCGAATCGAGCATAAATCTATACACAATGCCCATGGGGTTAAATGGTAAATAATTGACCACAATAATTTTTATAATAACAAAATTAAAGTTTACCATATTTTGTCCCGTGACTCGTAACCCCTATTGAAATTTTGTACCAGAAATGACTGTCTGATGGTTCACAGGTGTAGTAGTTACAAATTTGAATTCTAACTAAAGCGGATGGGCGGACTGGTATACTAACATATGGATCATAAAAATTTGGGCTCGGTTCGTCCTATGTGTCTTTTCTTAACTGACAAAATCATATCGCTTAATGTTGTTTACAAAAGTGAGGAGATCGCGGATAGGTCACTGCCGAAAAACAATGACCTACGTGGGGCTATCTCCCTGATTTAAGCGAACGGAAACGCTTATTAAAAAATTAATCATCTATCTAGCCGTACGTTTTTGTATTTCCGAAATCAGTTCTTAAAGGGATTGATTTCGCTGTCAA
>JASANE010013208.1:0-27192 GCA_030248225.1 Trileptium ribeirensis
GAGTCGTTGAAAAGTGGCAGGTGCATTTGTTAAACCGAATGGCATGACACGAAATTAATGTAACCCTTCATGTGAAACAAAAGCAGTTTTTTCTTCATCATTAGAATCTAAAGGAGACCTGCCAATAACCAGAGCATATGTCCAATGTAGAAAAATACTTTGCTTTTCCAAGCAGATCTAAAGATTCGTTAATAAGAGGAAGTGGGTAAGTATCTTTTTTAGTGATTTTATTCAGTTTTCTATAATCAACGCAAAACCTGACACTACCATCTTTTTTGCGCACCGAAACAATTGGAGATGACCAAGGACTATTTGAATGTTCAATTATTCAATTCTTCCAGCATATCTTGAATATGCGTTGAAATAATTTGTTTTTCAGAAATTGAGCGTCTATACGCTCGTTGTTTGATTGGTGTGTTATTACTAGTGTCAATTTTGTGACGAACGAGATTCGTTTGACCAAGGTCAGAATCACTGAAGCTAAATACATCACAATGTTCCATTAATAAAGACTCTAGTTGCGTTTTCTGTTCAGAACAAATGTTAGAGGATTCCAAATTTATCCCAGGAGGAAGGGAGGGTATATTCTTTACTGCTGTTGAGGTTACTAGGTTAAACTTAGACTTGGATTTATTGTGTGACTCCTCGGCCCAAACGCATTCAGACAGGGTGCCCAATTTTGTTCGATTATTAATTTTTTGAGCGTCGTTTCCTAAATTTATCAACTTTACAGGGACTTTGTTTTGTTTCGGTGTGCAAACAGATGAAGCCACCAATAACATTGAATACATTGGAACTGAAAAACATGTTTGCAATTGGTAGCGGCTGAATAATTAAAGAACGGTCAGTGTATGTTGCATTAAAGTTATCAATTTTAGCCCAACATAATTGTTCGCTACGAGGAGGAACCGTAAGGGAACCAACCATGCTCACAGTATTATCACAAGAAATGGTTTCTGTTCTAGATAATAGTGGTATTTTTTGACCATTAAGGTACAACAGCTTTTTATCGAAATTTAGGGTACAATTTTTTAACACGTTTATTCCTATGAGACAGTGATGATGAGACCCTTTGACGACCACAAAATCTGCTACTATTTCGCTGTTCCCTATAATGATGGATGTCTCAACTTGTGCATTTACGGACAACGGTTCACCGGTAATTGAAATACAATTATTTTTAAAATCGTTTTATGCGACAGTAATTTTATGTCAGATATAGAATTCATTTTGTCAAAAAATTGTTGGCTCATAATATTAATTTCAGATCCACTGTCGCAAAGAACCTCTACTGGTATTGTTTCAATAACACACAGAATAAATGGCAGATTCTTACATTTAAGCGAATGTTTAAAAATATCCGTAGATGTATTTAACTGATTGTTTGGCACCGTATGTGCTTCGGGAGAAAAAGTTCTTGCACGAGTTGCTGTGGTGTTATTAGCAAAACATTGCGCTGGAACGTTTGAGTTTTTAACATTGCGTAATTGGGGTTCTCCTTCTTTTCGAGGAGAACCCATTACTGGTTTTCCTGAAAGGTGATACGATTTCGTTGTCGGGGCGGTGTAGAACTACGGTTACTCCTCTGGACAAAATTGCGTCGGTTCTGCTGCAACGATCGACATTGGTCTGTGTTGTGGTTATTTCTATTGCAAATCCTGCAATACATTTTGCGTCTCTCAAAAAATGGTCTTGAGCCAACACTAAAGTCCGTTTTTGAATTAATATTATCGACTCGTTGGCAAAGTTTTTCAACTCGATCAGAAATTTCTGAAATTTTGTCTTCAAGGTTGGTAACACGGTTGCTGATCAAACTATCAGAACTCGTTGCAGCAGATGATTTTACGACTTCAGCGGTGTGAAGTTTTTGTGATAATTTATCGATTGCATTTAAAATTGCGCCTTGACTTCCCTGATCTACAAGATACGAAGTCTGAGGAGAGCTTGCCACAGGCTGTGGATACAATGCAATCTGACGAACTGCCATTTCCTGACGCTTCGCAAGCGTAACCACTTTATCAAAATCTAGGTCTTCAATTTTTTGTTGTAACAAAAACTGTTGTATTTGAGGAAGGGTACGATAGACGAAATGCTTAAGTTTTGTTTCACCAATTTCTGCATGAGAAGCGTAAGGGTAGGACTTATGTACTAAGCTGCTAATACTTTCAGCGAAATTATCGATAGATTCATGCGCTTGTTGGTATCGGGAATTTAGTTGCGCCCAACAAAGCCCACTTTCACCGGTTGGTGAAAATCGTTCTATTAATTTAGTTTTAATTTCTTCAAAAGATAATTGTTGGTCTAGGGTATCGTAAAAATTTCCTGCTCGTGATGTTAAAAAAGCTGGTAAAATTTGTTTGCGTTTTTCACCATGCCATTTATTGCCGTTAGAGATGCGTGAAAAATCCTGAAACCAACTAGCTATAGTTTTATTTGGGTCATCACAAGAAAATATTTCAGGATTTCAAATGGGAAATTGAGGAGTATTAACGATAATGTTTGAAGGAAGCCCTGTTTCAAGATTGGTTGTCATATTTTGGTTTTTGTTATTTTCTACCGAAGTTTGCCTACCAACTAATCTGGACGAGCGTAATATCATAACAAGTAGGCTCGATTTGAAACAACACTCGCTGAAGCTTAAGTCGTAAAGTTCAAGTAAAGTATGCTAAGTTACAAATAGAGTTTAGTCATCTAGTGTTGTTTCAAGTCGTAGCGCATTAATAAGTTCAGACCTTGTATTGCGAACCAGAAGCGATGGATAAGACCTTTAATATCCCGTTCGGTTGAACCGCTTTGCACAAACTTCGTTAACTATTTCTTTATAGCACAAGTGTCGGTAAATCTTTCGCCAAGAGATGATATCAACTGCTTCGCTCTGTTTCGCTTATTTGTTGAATGGCACAAAGAAATAACTTTGTTGCTTTTGAACGTAAACAAAAAATCGATTGAGCCGTGTTTGTTCAAACGGAAAGGCAATGATCACCGTAACCAACCAATTCGCAATAAAGTTGACAGTTAATCGCCGGAACTAGACACTAGATACTACCAAGATGAATGTTCGTCGGCGGTATTGTAATAGGTTACATATGTGAAACAAATTGTTTACAACATTTGCAATAGTCGTACCAAGAGCAAAAATATGGCGTTCTGTGCCCCACGTTGGGCGCCAAAATGTAATTGTTTGACTAAACTTAATGACTATTATAATAAAGTGAAGTTAGTAACGATTTATTAAACAACCAATTCAACTGAACTATTTATATATAATTAAACTAAACTTGAAATCAGTTTATATATTATAATAATTTATTTTTCGTTCGAGTGAAAGAATGATATATACTGCTCTAAAAATCAAAAGCCTGCTTACAATTACGTTAGTTATATTTTGCAATTTTAGGGACACGAATTATTGAAAATTATCATAGTTTTGAGTTATTTTATTAAAGGTGAGAAATTTCGTCGCGCGGGCAGAGCAGACATTCATCGCCAACGGGCCGGGCCAAAAATATGGAACTCTGGGACGAGTTGGGCCTGCAGCTATTTGAAGCGCCTAGGTGGTAATAAATTATAGCATAATAGCAATGTATGGCACGATGTAACCTTTAGGGGCGAAAGTGAAATGCATGTTATACCACTCTCAATATGCTAGGTCTAAGTCTTATCATAAGCTAAGGTCCCTATATTTGCCATGTACTTAGCCTAAGTCAGGGGGCTGTCGTCTCCCGAACCCCCACTCTAAGCTATGCTTTTTTCTACCGTTATAACCTCCGGCCACTAAAGGTGACATGGGCCCAATGTATGACGCATGCTACCACAATACCCTATATCAAGTCAGTAAGGATTTTTCATTTGCAAATAATGTACATATATATGAAAAAGTGGGTGTGATGTCGAATAGCGCCTGTAACTTCGGTAGCGAAACCTCGTACTCTGCGTTTTGGGTTTAAATTTTTCAAACTGTTAACACATGTTTTGTATTGGTCACGTTTTGTCCTGTACATTCTTCCTTTTAGCGCTAATATTTGTACACATTTCTAAAACCTGTTCGGAATTCTTTTGTCTCGCTTAAGTTCATGTTTTGTTTTATAATAGCTTTATATCGTTTTATAAGGACGATGGCTGTCCTGTCCACACTCTTTGAATTCTTACGATTTAAACTCATTTTTATATTTCTGATCGGAATGTTCTTCTTTATGTCTTTTAGGCTTCCTTTTCTATTGTTTGAAAACAATTTTCATTGCTTTAAAAATTCGGTCTACTTAAGTTTAACCAAACGCCTTTCGGCGTGGTTGAACGAGTTTTCAATATTCAACCCATTTTATTAATTTTCGAGCCATTAGAAATGCAAAAATTGATAGATACCGCTTTTAATAAAATATATTTCTTTGTAAAAACAGTTTGGTTTGGTTATATTTATTTCTCATTTCCATTTTTGATTTATGTATAAAAATTCAGAACTACGCCATTATTATATATATTCTTTTATCTGCATGAAAATCTGTCATACAACATATATAAGTTATTAAAGTTAAATATGATATAACCGTGGAGGTTTGTAATATTTTAAAGAGAAGGAAAGCTAAAGAAAAATGGCTTTCCTAATCCACTCCCAGAAAATTAAAAAATTTTGAACTTGGAAAAGTTTCTACAGAACTTCCATTTTACCTTCAAATATATGTATAATTTCATTTTTTGAAACAAATTTTTTTTCTTTCGGGATCATACCTTGATAAAACTAATCCTAGTATTATACACCGATCCATGCTCATAGGGGGAACAGGTCCCTCCGAACTCGTGCAGCGGTACCCAATTTCTGTAACTTTATAACGGGCGGTCCTTCTCTGTAGCATGATCTATTGATGTGATGCAGTAGTGACGGATTTATGGTGTTGATCGAAATACATAAAAGCTATTTGATGTTTTTGGAAAACGTACTAATAATTGTAATATATTCTCCGACGATTTATTAGAGCGCAACGCAGCACAGCAATTTGGCATTTCTATTACGTCGTAAATATAAACTCTTGTGACTTGATTCAATTTCAGGAAGCCTGGATTCATGGCGCATACCAAGCGGCAGAAACATAATGTCCAACAATCATTAGAGTCTGGCTGATGAGAGAGGCGTTAGCGTGGATGCCGTTCAGGTGATACACTTCCGCTAATCCTTGGGGCAGCTCTTAGTCCGCCAGCGCCGCCGGTACGTCTCGACAAATCACCCGAGTAACTCCTATGGGAAGAAGCCTTGTTGGCGTTACTACTATAATTGGCTCGGTTTTGGCTAGCTCCGGGTAGTAGGTACAGCTCGAAATGTGTTGATAATCCATGGAGGCCACGTCCGCGTTCGTGCGCACTTGCGAGGCTTTCACGATCTGGGCGAAGTCGGCCGGTGCACACGCCGTGATAGCGAAGTGCAGCCTCACAATCGTGAAGTAGTGCCCGAAGTGTGGCCGCTGATGCTCGCTGGGGTGCATATTTTCGCTCGGCAATGATAAGTAAAATTTCGACGAAGCCGTAGAATGGAATTCCTGAAATAGTTGTTATTACGGCTGATCAAGTGGATGAATTTTAACTGGTTGACTAAAAACTCGATATGTGACAAGCTATACTATCGTTGATATAGTTCCTCGAGGCCTGGCATTCTGAACATAAAAATCAAACATAAAATCCAAAATCGTGACAGCGACATCTTTGACCTTTTGTCTATGTATCATTGGAAATATTGGTATATACTATCAATATGTCGCGCAACTTTAATATACCAAAATTATTGATAACATCAAGAGTCCATGATATGAAACTCTACAACTGACCGACGTAAACACTCTTCATGTTCGCATTGTTATGTAATTTCAGTCTAAACACATCCAATCAAGTTGTGTTCTGGTTCTTTTCTAAATAACCTAGAGCTTTATCGATGTTGAAATTTGTCATGTTCTGACGTTGTCATGTGCAGGGACATAGACACGAACGGTTGGATTCGTGTGAGCAAATGTTAGGCGCGTTTTACCATAGTTCTTCCTGATCTGAATCATGCAAAAATTCGAGCTCCCACTTCTGCCATCGGTATTCGCAGTTTAACAAACCCGTAGTACTGCACTAACAAACTCGTAGTACTGCACTAACAAACCCGTAGTACCTCACTAACAAACCCGTAGTACTGCACTACCAAACCCGTAGTACTGCACTAACAAACCCGTAGTACTACACTAACAAACCCGTAGTACTGCACTAACAAACCCGTATAGATCCGCATATTTGTCGATCTGGTGATTTTGTTCGCTCTCATCAAATGAGATGTTAGTCATCGTCACGTATATACTTGCTTTCACTTACATGATCAATGATTGTACGAAAATGTGCCATCAAAAGTGTAACTACGGTCGCTTATCAAGTGAACTGTATTAATAAGTGGGTAATATAGTGCATAAATGTTTCGGTATCGTAAGCCGTATCAGTGTTCATAAGGTAAAATCGTTATTTCTGCACGACCAACCACATTATTGTCATGAATGGTTTTGACAAAGTAACAACCCAGGCGTACGTCCCAAAAGTCTTCTCACGGACTAAGTATTTCCAAATAAGTTGTGTCTCATGACTTTTTAAAAAATTAGCACATTTCAAAATGTACTATTGTTAAATTTGGTTATTAAAATGGTGATGCGACAAGGCTTGGTGCTTAATATATACTCTATTATTTAATTATAGTAAAGCAATGCAATTATTACCTGATATTTTCTGATGACCTTCCCATCGACTTTTAATCAACTCGTACAATGTGTCGAATTCAGGTTGCGGCAAATGACTTCCCAAATCACATTTTCTAAAATCGCAACCTACACTCAGCTCGGATTATTTATTCCTGTGATTTATAGTAAATTCATCGAACAGTCCTTGCACACCGTGTCAAAACTTCAAACGCTTATTGGCAACGAACTAAAGCTAGTGATCCTGATGTATATACTCTTAGCGCTGCCGTAAAATCATGACATGGGTACAGATCGAATTCCACAGTTTAGTAATATTAGCCCACTGCGTCGGTTTTGTCGCATTAGTGTTTATTCCTGCACATGTGATTTTCAAACAGGTGCCGTAGTTTGATAAGATACTTCAATTAAAATATTCTTGTAACTCATGCGTCGATGAAAATGGGGCGAGTATTACTAGCCAATGCTTATTTCGAAGATCTAAACTGAGCTTAAATACTTGATCCCCATTCGAAGTTTTAGAATAACAATAATTCACAACAAATCATCATCAGGACAACGTTTCAGAAATTTTCATCACATTCCAAGCTTTCATTGGGCCGGAAGACTGCAACGTTCTAAATTTATAAATCACAACTTTAAATATATTATCTTTTTCAATCGTTATTGTTTTACGATGCATATCGCTTGCCGTATTGCATGCATACCACACAAGTACTATTGATTTTATCCTATTTAGAAGCCATATCCACAATTCATTCCAGTCGCCCTACATCGCCCTAATTCCTAATCGCCCGTCGCCCTAATTCCCGTGTAGAATTAAATTTGAAAATCTCGAAACCTCATAGTTTTGTTACAAAAACTTAACAATCCCTAATAGCCGTGTTCACAAGAGCAAACAATAACGGAATATGCAAAACTAGGTTTAAAACAACGAGCGCCTGACCGTTGACATTATAAAGAATACAGTTATTTTTTTACCACTTCGCCAATGATTGTTTAAATATGTTTGACTCGGTGGGAACTATAATTTTGCACTACGCTTGGGTATTTATGTGCTGGTTGTGGCGCATCTAATCATTTCGTTTGAACATTTCCATTTTATAAAAATCAAAACTAGTGCAACAAGATGAATTATTGATTTTGCGGAGGTAATTCTTGGCTTTGCGGCTATTAGCCTCGTTCATTGCAACAAAAAATAGTGAAGAGATTAGAAGACCAGCTATTGCACATATGAATTCAAATCCCAAGATGACTGTAAATATAGGCTTAGTTGCCGAAAGTTCAAGCCTGCAAGGAAACCCTCTGTACATTCTCTGCTAGCTCCTACCCTTTTTATAGCTATATGCCTTGCCGCAATATGGCTCTAAAGTATATTTGCGGAAGTAATTTTATGGGACATGCCAGGTTTTAAAGGCACCACTGCTATGCCTGTGAGGCTGACAGGTTGACACCACCAGGCGTCGTGTATACACAGCCCTTCTGATTTTTGCGTCGTAGAAACGACAACGTTATATTTTATTTTTGAACGCAAGTTAGTATACGCATATTTGCTGTAAAATTTGAAACTTGTTTGAGCAAAATATGTCATAAAAATTTAAAATTTGTGGTAACTACCTACATTTATACATAAAATAGGCTGGAGGTATAGGATGTACAACTGATTGAATGAGTGAGAAAGTACAACTGTGTTCAACCTATTGAATACAACTTTCTACATGATGTACTATTAAATACTAGAGATCGTTCATTGTTAAACATAAAATTATTATTGGACGGTACGGAACTATAACATGGATTGATCGCAGAAATTTAATTTAAAATCGTGATAAACTGAAGATTACAACCTCTTGCAACTCGTAAATATATCAATAATTTTGTGAATAGCAAATGTAGTAATAATTTTGTGAACAGTCTGTTTTCTCACGCGTAGAAATTTAATTTAAAATCCTGATAAACTGAAGATTACAACCTCTTGCAACTCGTAAATATAGCAATAATTTGTGAATAGCAAATATAGCAATAATTTTGTGAACAGTCTGTTTTCTCACGCGTAGAAATTTAATTTAAAATCCTGATAAACTGAAGATTACAACCTCTTGCAACTCGTAAATATAGCAATAATTTGTGAATAGCAAATATAGCAATAATTTTGTGAACAGTCTGTTTTCTTACGCGTAGAAATTTAATTTAAAATCCTGATAAACTAAAGATTACAACCGCTTGCAACTCGTAAATATAACAATAATTTTGTGAATAGTTGTCCGAATGTTTTAAAGCAGTTGTTATTATTTTTCGGGTCAGGTTTTTATTCACAGTATTTGGTTGTTGTATCGTGTAGTTGAGGGCATTAATTTTTGCTGAAACTGTCAAGAACGATTAAACGTCAAAAACAGTCTGTTTCTTGATAACAAATCTAGGTTGTGTTTCCGTATAAAATACAACTATCCTATAATTTGTTCCAATAGAAAAGATCAAATTGTGGAGTTTCATCATGGAGTCCTAATAATCTGGTGTACATTTTTCATTGTTATTGACCTACACTGTATATATTATGTTAACAAGTATACGTTTATGTGTAAGGCAAAGGACCGAAGCTTTATGATTAGGCAGGATAGTGTATTGCCAACAGCACGGTTCGCATATCAAATAGGCCCTTCAAAATTAAAAGCGGATTACATATTTTCATTTTTTTGCATTGAACAATTCATTGGCGCTTACCTAAGAAAAGTCTTCATCGCAGCCGGCGAAATCTGCATCCCTCCGCGGCGTGGATCCGTGATGAAATGCAAAAAGAGATAAGCCGCCCGATGAAGAAACAGCATCGGACCGAGAAGGGCACCGTATTGAGCTGGAAATATTTCGCTGAGTGACATTGATTCGTCACCATTGGCATTCAGTCCGAGGTCGTCGAGTGAATGACGTGGCTGTTTATTGCCGTTGTTTTCGGCTTCATGTGTGGTTCGTCTACAAATGGAAAAAGACTTCAACGTGTCAAGGTTAACAAATTCCGGGTTTTGGTTAAAAGTAGATACGGATGGTCTTGTAATAACCGTCGCGCCATGACATTGTTTTTGGATATTGTCTCGATTGGTGCATCATACACGTAAACGTAGTGCAGCTCAATAAAGGCAGAGAAAATGACAGCACTCACGCTGAAGTTGGGAACCATTTCATGTAATCAACGTATTCATTACTAATGGTATTTTCCACAGGAAACGCTCAGAATTTGATGAATTATACAAATTGTATTTCAATATCCAGGATTGTTAATTTGTATATACTTTTAGCTGATATATAAGTTATGTTTTAAAGCAAGTTTGTATATATAAATAGTATTACACAAGCATGTACTCAAATATTAAACAAATTACACTATATAGATTGGGGTGTTGGTCTTATGGGTAAGCACCCCCAGGCCGGGAAATCATCCACTCCTATTTTCTGAACTACCTTGGCGAGCTGAGTGGAGTGGTACCGAACCCATGATAGACTGGAGGATAGCCGACGAAACCCTCCTAAATTGTGCTTGCTGTGACGATTTGTGTGATTATACACCTCTTTTAGCATTAAATTTTAGACTTTCTTTCAGTGTTATATTTTCGTTTCAGGCGAAAACACCGCCCATATTGTCACAGATAATAAAAAATTCAAAAAACTGTTTGTTTTGTTCCAAAACTGAAGTTTGGGTTTATATATGACCGGAAAATAAGACACAGATAGTTTTGTTATAGTGTGGATTCCAGTGATGAGTGTTAGTTGTATGCTTGTTTTTAGCAAAAAACACAAGAACTACATATATCAGCTAACCTTTTGAGTCAATTTTTAACTATTGAATCGGTCATTTTAACCGTAACCTTATGCTAAACCTTGCCTCAAGTTGGGTCAAATATTGACTCATACTGAGTAAACTTCGCTCAAGCTTAGGGTTAAGGACCGATTAGACAGACGATACGTGGTTCAACGTTTATGCTGTGTAGTTTCTACCTTTATCATAGTTTGCCGGAGAGAAACCACAAATTTCTGATAAGCTCGTTTAGCTATAGATAAGTTTTATAATAAGATAAATGATACGTTTTGTAAATATCCACATCAGTTAAAAAACGGCAATATACTTTTACAGAGAATTAGGATCTGACAGGCTACGATAATAATACAGTTTCATGAGCTTACCCGCGGTCTTTCTGCGAACTAAGCGGCACTTGTGTGACGAGTCGAATTGTATCTCTGACAAGAGGAAACTTTATTGCTAGATCAACCATTGACATCTATAATGAGAGATTATTAAGACCGCACGGATTTTGAGTGCACGATGTGCCCACACAGACGGTTAAAATTTGAGGTCGACTTTAAAATTATAAATAAATTTAATTTGATCCGATTTAAATCGAAATTGCGTTCAGCCGAGAACCGATTCCGCTCGAATTAAAGTGAATCTTAATATAGTGGAACCATATTTTCCAAATAAGAACGACACAATTTGCTTGGAAATAATAAATTTTGATTTGAAGTCATAAATTACAAAGCCTAGAAACGAATGGAGTTAAACATTTTTGTCTTCAGCTAAACTAATTTAAGATATATTTGCGTCGTATTTAACTTCTTTTCAAGCTCGAATAGTGGCTAGCGTACGAGACTCGCACCCGAACGATCCAGGTTCAATGGACGGTTGAAGCAATAGCTTGTTCAAGTTTTTACAAAATAGGTACGCTTTGGTTTAAGAAAAGCGGGTTAAATATATAACTGTCAAATCTAAATATTAAATTTGTAGTTTTATATACAGTGCATTTCAAAAATTATCTATTATGCGAAAAGTATAGAAAGAGTTGAGCGTTTTCAAAATGCATACGTTCGAGCAAGCCAAAGAGTTTATGGCTACTCCAATTTGTTCGAGGAAAATTTATTGCTCAATTTATTTTCCCAGGAGGCATTTGGCGACATGTTTATAATACATACGTGGCCTCCTTTGTTGGGCTACGAGCCTGATAAAGCTTCAGAACCAGAGAAATTTATAATTAAAATTTGATCTCTCCCAAAACGGTTTGAGACAACTTACATTGACTGTCATTTCGCGATCAAGGTTAAACAATGTGCTGCCTACATCGGAACTGGTGGAGCTGTCGGATCCACCATGGAGCTTCGTTCCGCCGGCATCAATGTCGTTTTCTTTTTCAGCAGCCAGCGGTGGATAACTGATTGTCAAACTTGGGCAAGCGTTTACTTCGAGCAGGATCGGCTCTAAATTGTCTTTAAGAAGGATGTCAAAGCCAAGAATCTAAAATAAAAACAATATAACCAAATATTTTATTACAAACTTTGTTTTTATATATTTCTTTTGAATGTAGTAGAAATATATATGGATGAACTTTATAAAAAAACCAACTGTAAGTAGGTAAAATAAACCTGCTTTAAAGAACAAATTTATGATTTATTTCAACTTAATGTAGCTTTTTGTAAATATCTAATTTGTTGGACTTAATCTAGCTTTTTGTAAATATCTAATTTGTTGGACTTAATCTAGCTTTTTGTAAATATCTAATTTGTTGGACTTAATCTAGCTTTTTGTAAATATCTAATTTGTTGGACTTAATCTAGCTTTTTGTAAATATCTAATTTGTTGGACTTAATCTAGCTTTTTGTAAATATCTAATTTGTTGGACTTAAACTAGCTTTTTGTAAATATCTAATTTGTTGGACTTAATCTAGCTTTTTGTAAATATCTAATTTGTTGGACAGTTGATTTCACTGACTATATACATTTGGTAATTTCATATGACACCCAATTTGTTAAAAATCTGGTTTAAATAGCCGCTATGATGGTAAAGCCCTCATTTTGGGTGATTTAATGTTATATATATATATATATATAACGTTGAATACTGTCAAATCTGAACATCACTATCTGAGATTCATTATAATAATTTAGCGTACTAAACAGAAAATGTAAAGTTTTTAGTCTTTGAATAAAAAACTGTGACAATCGCCGTAACTCAATTTTATTAAATATATACTATTCGATATATTTTAAGCTAGTCTTCTAACATATAATATATATAGTTGCTACCGTTGTTGTTCTAAAGTTTTAGGAAAAGATTATTAAATATCATATCGCGGGCCCTATATATATCATATCTCTTTTATTACGGTTAGTTACGTTTAATAGCAATTGAACGATGTTTTAAAATCTGACTCGTTTGTGATTTTGTGCGATTCTCCTTCTTGGCTTAGTGTACACGATAGGTGAATAAGGCTGGACCGATCAATATGACACTCAGTCATCCTTCCTATGAAAAACCATCTGCTTATTAAGGCTATACTATTTAATGTGAATTTATAAACGCTGAAGTCATCTTGGTTTAAAAACCAACAGAATTCGAAACGATGATGGCGAAGGCAATGGCAGTTTTGTATATATATATTATCGCTTGGCTTTAAACCAAATTGCCTTATCTGAAAGTATATACAACTGAATTTTGGAGTTTTAGCTTTAACTCGAACCATATAGTTTCTTGAAAGGACCCAGACGTTTGCCGTGCGCCATTTTCAATCCGGAGGTAAACTCCATTGGTCGGGTTATATATCAACTATATCTGTATAACCACGTTGATACAGTGTGATTTGCGTTTTGCATATATTGCACAGTTTGACAAAGAAAACAATGTCAAAACCTCACACATAGACAAAGTTTAAGTAGTAAATCATAGCTTTGCTCTGACACATGGAATATTTCACTAGTTTCGGAAATATATATATATATTTGCTAAAAACGTCTATAACTAAATTTTTTTCATAATTTGATACTTTGACAGTTTGTGTTCAACAAGGCTTACCTGAAAACACGACGGACGTCGAAGTTGTGCCGCTGCGGATGCTCCAGATATCCCACGATTGATTCCACCTGCACCGAAATCTTTTTCATACATCAAAATCATTTCCGGAATCATTGCAAGGATCGTTTTGACAACGATTAGTTTAATTCGATGCCATAGCGCTCGTGAATCGTGGCCTTTTGCTTGAAGTTGATGCATGACACCCGAAAGTAGACGCTTATTAGCATGACTAGTTGTCGAGTGTAAATCATCGCCTGATGTCGGTAAAGCAAAGCTTTCATGGTGTTTGTTGAGTGAAAAATTAGTCAAATGCATAAACGCATGCGAGGAATTGTTGAGCGATGGTGGCCGATAGGCGACCGTACAAAATCGGACCATTCCTTCGCGTGCGATATATATGGACAAAGGTTGAAGACTTTTAACCAGTGCGTATACTCGGAGATCAAATTTAAGATTTGATTTCGGTGTGAGCTCAAGATACGGATTGACGATGTATTCTTGAACGAGCTGAGGCTCCGAGGTATTACGAAGCTGATCTGGTGTATGAATGAGATAGATGTTGTCACCCTAACAAAATTGTTAAAGAAATCCCTGCATAATAAAGGCGTGTGCACTGGAGATAACATAAACGGTCGCGTTGTGTAAACTCACATAGTGATTTATGTAGTGCTTACATCCTTTCCGCGGAAATTATTTACCAAACTAAATAGCTATGATCAGAATCAGATCTTATAAACACATGACTAGTCATAATATCTACGTTTAGTGTCCAAGACTAAGTAGTTGTGGCGCATTTATATTGCGTCGTCTCCGATTCGATTTGCACGTATTGCTTACATTCTCTTAGCAGAAATTATTTATCAAACAAACTATGGTCAGAATCCGTTATAACATAGCACCTCTCAGTGTTACTTGGGCCGGAAATAATGTGAACGAAAATCGGATGAGAACGAATCGAAGACAACAATCGGAATACGAAACATATAATGCATGAATTTTTGCGTAAAACCCGCGTTTCCTTTTTGCTTTTTGCATGTTTCATTTTTGTTTGCACCACCTTTTCGTAAATATGATACATTGTTTTCCTCAACAATCATACAGCCTAAGTCAAAATTAGCAAAACTATAGTGCGGGCTTTGCTGTAAGCGCCATCTTCACTAAATTCGCTTTTACTTTTCTTGCATACATATAATTGCACGTAATGCATAAAATCACGTAGTGGATAGGAAACAGCAACGTTTTTTAAAAAAATATTTGAAAAATTTAGTTTTAAAATAATAATTGACAACCACAGTAAAATACTGAGGATTCTGATTTTGAAGCAATGCTATTTGCCACATTTCTGGATAGATCTATATGAAATAAGATGGGATATAAATAAAATGCCAGAAAAGTCCTTTTCAGAACCCCCGAGTCCAAGTTAAATTCTATTATACAATATATACCATTTACACAGTGATTTTTCATTTACTCCAATATAGTCCCTACTCCTCACCTAATGTCTTGTTCAAAGAATGACTTTTGAAACCGGGCAGTCTTTAACAAATTCTTCGCGGTGTCGAACTCAATTGTACACAAATTATTGTGTAATAAGCGTGTTCTGTATAAAGGGAAATTAAAAATCCCGGTGGCCGGTCAATAAGTGTATGGTAATCCTCGTACGATCATTATTCAGTCTGAAAAGGAATTTAGATCTAAGTTTGTCGCGTTTGTCAAAGAAAATTTGTCAAGTCTGTCTACATTCAATGGTGTAAAAGCACACATATTATTATTTTAACCTATTCTGGTTAATTGGTTTACACTAACTTGGGTGAACAGACACTTAATATACCTTTTCCCAAGAGCCAAAATTGCGTTAAAGATACAAACCTTTTTTATTTTTTAGTCTAAAGCAATCTATTATCATTGCACATTTTTCGATGGCCAAGACCTATGCCACATTTCTAATACGTAGGTTAATCTGAATGAAATGAAAATTGTCAAAAATTCTGATGGTTATTTAGCAATAGTTTAGAAATAGTTTTTAAAAATGGTTTTTTCGCTCGGCTTTTTGATAATCGGCTCTATTTGTGATAGAGGAAAGGAAAATATGAACGAATGCATGTACAATGCACTTCATAAACATTTAACAGATGATAAAATTCAAAATTAGCCCGCTAATATGGTCTAGTGGTCGAGAGAAGGCGAATTATGAACAATGAATTCTCGAGACCAAAATGAAACGGTTCCCCCAAGATGAGACGAACTTAAGTTTCAAATTTCTTAGTTAATCGCACTGCCTGGAATACCACACCTCGCCTAAGAGCAAAGCCCAGCAACTACTGGTAAAATAAATTTACCTGACATCCTTCGTCCGGTTTCACAATGTACCAAGGAACCTGAGCAGACGTCTTCTCCAGTTGGCTATAAAAATCTTCGTAGAGATCTTCAAGCTGATGCGGTATGAACCATGATCGCGGATAGAAATCGTAAGCCTCCGGATACAGCCGCTTCATGCAGTTGAGCGAATGAGTTAGAGATACTTTTTTCGTAATTTCG
This sequence comes from Trileptium ribeirensis, assembly GCA_030248225.1. NCBI lineage: Eukaryota > Metazoa > Nematoda > Enoplea > Enoplida > Thoracostomopsidae > Trileptium > Trileptium ribeirensis. Next base: position 16,076 of record JASANE010013208.1, read on the forward strand.
TTCATTCCTAAAATAATCATTTTTTAAAATTACAAATCTTATAAAATCAAAATACTAATCTTACAAGCTATATATTTAAATATAGTAAATGTTAAAAATGACAAATAATAATGTTATCTAAGGATTAGCATACAAGCAAAATATTAAAATATCTATAATATGTATGTATGTATTTAATATTAAAAATTTTACCTATTTTGAAGCAATGTTTTTTTGAATATAAAATATGCTGTCAGTTCAACTGTAACTCCGAAATCTCCGTATGACTAATGTTTCATTAATTAGGGTTTCTGAATTTTACACGTCACTGCAATTTTATTCCTAACATGTCCAGTGTGCATATGGGCCGCCCGTATTCATTCACATTCTATTTGTGATGAGAATTGTTCCTAATTTCATATATCCAAATGTACATAACGTTTCCCAGGAGCGCTTTTTGATGGTTCGTAGTAACTTATGCATATACATTTATGCGTCATATAATGTCCCCGCTGGACCACCCCCCCCACCACCGCACCGGGCGAACAGAACGAAGGGCCCAATTCGCACCCCCGGGAAAAGGACCCGTGGGGTCCGTCCCATCAGCCAAAGCAAAAGGGAACGAAAGCAAGAGGAAGGGCCGAAGAAAACGCAAAAAAAAAGGCCGCCCACGGCAACGGGGACACGCCAACACCCTTACTGATTAATGAATGCATATGTAAAAATACAGATATGTGGAAGATTTATCCTTAATTTATGCTTTATTGATATTGTAAATGACTAGATAAACTAGTGATACAATAGCCTTTCGGAATTGCTAGTACGCGTCGGTCCGGATACAAAGCGGGGTTCTTTTCTATTATCCTACCTAGCCCGAATTTAATCAGTTATTTTTTCAGGGATGTGAGTAAAATGAGCATTTTCTGAACCGCCCCATCGAGCTGAATCGATTGATACCAAAATCAGCTCTGTATCTTCAAAGTTGACTAAATTCGGGCTGGGGAGGGATAATGGAAAAGAACCCAAACCGGTTTGGACCACTTCTATTCAGATTCATTCAGCAGTGCTTACCAGGCTTCAGCAGTAACTAGGCATGTATGGGGTTCCTATTTGACAGTATGCCCTATCCAACCTAACTTCGCTCACAACCGACGGCATCTTTGAATTTTGTTTACAAAAAAACAATTGCCTAGTGCTGGCTAAAGGAATTTGGCAGAAAACGAGTCTTGATATCGAATAGAAACAAAGACTAAAGATAAAATTACTCGCTCGACACACACTGGATGCAGTGGCCATTACGTAGGGTCTTCTTCAACGCCGAACGATGATGTTAACGCATGCGGTTTAGCAATTTAAGCAATTTTCTAATAAATTCAACAGAACCTTGTTTCTTTTTATCAGGAAGAAAAAAGCTTCTGCTTCCTGAATTCTTCCATGCTGTGGAAGACTACGCAGGCAACTTCTGGGGAACACTAAGACTTAACGCATTTTCAACAATACAATGTAAAACAGTCGAACATTTCAATAACTCGTCTCGATCCAAATAACTTTTTGCCGAGAGTGGTTATATGGATACCCTCTTTTTATGGCTTAGTAATATTTCCCAAGCCGCGCACGCCTGTCCGACAAACTCAATATCGATTCACAGAAACTTATACACGTAAACAGACAATTTTGTACTATTTAGCCAGCAGTGACGTTTCCATGTCCTTGTGAGCCAAGGTAACATTGATGGTCGAAAGTGTAATCTTTGACATGCCGTTCTCGACATACTAAGCCTAAGCCTTAGCCGACGCTTACGTCCTTATATGAGACATACACTAAGACTAAGCGTAAGCCGGGGAAATGCCCCCTCGAACCTCTCGCTCTAACCTCTTCATTTTTCTAACGACATAACGGATTGCCCGTCAGGGTTACCTGGGTCTCCTTGTGAATGTTAGACGATAACCCGAATTACACCCTGCTAAGATAGTTCATTAGCATTGTTCTTAAACACACAGTTCATTGCTTATCGTATAAACACAACTTTTAATTGTACCTGGAAATTTGTTCAGCTTTCCAGATGGTACAACATCTCGTAAATCAGGATAAATTCCGGCATGCCAATATATGTCAGCCGATTTGCGATTTGGGTCGTAGCCATAGCGCTGAAATAAGGAAAATTATTGATGTTTTAGACAAAAACGGTATCAAAAACATTTTCGATGTTATCATTTTAAAGATATAGGTGCTCAAAGTCCGTAGTGCCAGGGGGATAGCTTGTGCTGCCCATGAGAGAATAAATTCTCGAAATTTTTGGGACTCAAAATTCTTGCAGATTTTCGCCAATTTTTTCCTGTGTCTTTTACCGGCTTTACACTCCATGCTAAAAACGTATCTTCGACTAAGGCTATAAATCGGCTAACAAAAACCAAACCCATGAAACTAGTTTTGCTGTTTTTTCGGGTATATAGCATTGGATTCAGTGTTGTGATGCTCGACATCCCTAACATTTATTTCGTCCTCTCCCCAAAGATCTCTTTGAAGCATGCGTTGTCCTTCCCTGAAACTTCGGTGCTCACCCATGAATGGCCTTCAGTTAGGCCATTTCAAAATCATTATTCCATATTTCATAATTAACACAGCAAAATTATTAATTGCTGGCTTTGCCTAAATTAGATAGGTTGGCGGCATAGAATTTGTGCCATTTTTGGTTGGATCTGGTCGTATGAGACTCGTGTCCGTGGTAGGGTCCCCATCGCAAAGCCTCCAGCTCTGCCTGGTATTATTGACTTCGGCAAATTTTTTGTATCCTGCGGTTTGCAGCAAATTTTTTGTTTCCAATTCCAGTTCATAAAAATGGGCAAAATGTTTTTTGTAAAAATATTATTCCTACGCTAAATATTTGGTGAATCATATAAAAATCAGAGCATTGGTAACCGTATTATATACGTCACGCGAACATGTATTGCTGGAACAAAAGCTACTGAAAACGCACAAATATGCCGGAAGCAGTTTAATACTTAACGTCCGAATTGGAAATGACAAGACGGCGAAGGCACGTTTTAAATTACGTGTCATTGAAGTGTCACTACTTTCAAGTGGCGATCATTGTAAGGACTTCTGATTTTCAGTTTATAAAAATGCTTAAAAACCAAGTTTATGTCATGCTACCGGTTTTAATACAGATATTTCCTCTGGTTTTGTTTAGTTATGCAAAGACCGCATGAATTTCGGGTATATACAATGGAACCTTTTATTTGTATCAGAAATGTTTACATCCTTGAAATAGAAGTTTTCGGCTTGCTTCGCCTACAATGAAAGTCTGGACAAGTGCGTTCCTCATAATACGACACCACTTAGGATCACTTTAGGCGAAATCAAATCAAGATTCTTTTCAAATCAATATTCTTACCGTTTGCGACACTTGTTTGAGTCCAAGTTTGTCAATTACCAAGCGCAAAACGTCCATATTGGTTCTCGCCCGCGAGGTATCGATCGTAACTTCACGACGTCGTGGAGGTCCTATTAGAGGTCGACCGTTGACAGATGATGTACTAGCTTGAGTTGGTCGCTTGTTCATTGCGGTCGGCTGTAGTCTTTGTGACGACCTGTATTTGTCATATTTCCTCGGTACTGGAGAATTGACAGCGATGCGACTGTGTCGTGGACTTCTTGTAAATTGACGCGTCGGGCTGTAATCTATGTTTCTACTCGAATCTGCTTTAATAAGCTGAAGATTTGAGTCAAATTTCCGAACATCGCGCAGTGAATGCCCGCCGATTCGACCAGTAGTAGCTGAATTATAGTAAGGCGAAAATGTTGGGAATCTCTCGATCATGGGCAGTAAAAGGCTATCGTCGTCGTCGTTGTAGGGAAAAGATGTTTCATGCCGGTGGGATTTTTTTGTCTGCTGGTAAGATGGTTGTGGTCGAGTAGAAACATGGCCATTACTATACGGCAAAACAGGGGATAGGCCTTGGGAGTAATCATAGTCAGTAGTAGCATCAGTCATGGGACTTTGTTGGAACTTACTAATCTTTGAATCAATGGTCCGGTGATCGCCAATATGACGATTGTCCTCAATGTCGGAATCGAAAAGTGACGTTTGTGGTGTTGTAGAAAATAGCGACGGTGGCTCATAATAGTGATAATACGGTTCTAGCGATTGAGAATGGATCATTTTTGAAGCTATATATTTAGAATTCTTTTTCAAAGTATTTATGTATTTATATCTTTTGATTTGTTAAAATATATTAAAAAATTCTTTAAAAATATATTTCGAACAAAATTAAAAATGCTTGCATGTCGTTTAGATATTACAAAGCGACATTCATTGTTGCATTTTTAAATTTTAATAAAAAGTCTAAACTACGATTCGTTTTCGGCCCGATCATTCCAACGCTCATAATTGCTTTCCTAACATTTTCAAAAAATACTTCGGCGCCGAAACATGTATTAATTACTTCACCATGTTTTCATGCAGATTAGAGACGGTTTATTGTAAACTATAAAACACAGAGTCAAATTTGACTCAATTGAGTCGATTCCAAACTGCATCAGGACCGTTAAGTCAGATGTGGTCTCAGACTGATCCAATAATTTTTTGAGTCATCAAGTGAATCAATCTTCGACTCAGTATGTGTTAGCTTAGCCTCACTATGAGTTAACGATTGGCGCAAGCTGGGTGAAATTTGACTCAGTTACCGAATCAGATTAGCATCAACTCAATTAAGTAAAAGTTGACTCAACATTTTCACTGTGCACAATCGTATGCTGCAGTCGGATTTTATAATTGTACTTTGTTTACCAAAACTAAGGGCGACATATGCTATATAATTGCTTTTTAATTTACTTAATATTCCAGTACGTGAGTGCACAACAAAAATGCTGAGTCAGATTTGACTCGATTCAGCTTTTTTCAAACTAATGCAATAAATGAGTCACAATTTAGCTAAGTCTGAGCCAACCGTAGCTCGATGCGAGGCCATGCTGACTCACACTTAGTCCAAGGCTGATTCGCTTGGCGAGTTAAAGAATTATTTGTTGTGACTGCCGTATAACTGTTCTGAGTCAGTCTGAGACCGACTCAAGTGAGTCCAAATTTGTACACATAGCTGGGGTGTTCTTTGTCAGGTGAGATTACGCAAAACACAATTCTTCCTCATGTAAGCGGTCACGATTTGCGATACATCAACACGTAGGCATAGTTTGCGGTGGCTGTTTTTTACTTAAACGGCGATTAAGTGATCGTGCTCGCTTGAAACTCCCTTCAAAATCCTATTTCCTGATGACTACTTCTATATACTCCTAACGGTGGACTCAGCTGTCCAATCTAGAGCAAATTATTTGATGGACGCGCACAACCGTGCTTAATGGAAACGCGGACGCAAATTGAATTTTTGATAACAGAAATCGTATTCGTGTTCACTAAGCTGTGAAGGCAAAAATGCGAAGAGCGATTTCTCCTGAATTCAGCTAGTGACTTTGACAAACGAACAACGATGGTGTACTTATATAAAGTCAAACTCACGCATAACAGTAAAAGGCTTTCCAACCAACAAACGTAGTTTAATTGGTAAAACTTCAGAGAGATTCATTTCTCTACAAATTTGCTCTAAGGCGTTCGAATTTTTTTCTTAAATTTGACCTCAAATTTTGATTAACATTTCAAAAAAAATTTTGCGTTATTGGTGAATTGAACGTGTCAATCCCGTTCCAAACTTTAGTTCGTGTTTCTATTACCCCTAATACCGTTTTATTTGCATATAAAAAGTTTTTAATTTTACGCAAATACAAATGTCAGAAGAGATGTGAATTTGTAAAAAATAGCATTTGCACGCCAGTACGTTAAAAACATGATTACAGCAGTAAAGAATGTATATACATATAGAAATTTTTAGAGACGCCACGAGACGCTTATTGACTATTAATCATATCAGTTGTTAATTTATAGAAGACGTCAAAAAACACCAAATCTCAGAGATTAGCATTATCAAACTGCCAGAAACACAATCTTCTTGTTTAAATAGTGTGTTTGTGTGAATTTTGATTTTTTAATACAATCGTGATGCAATAAAATTACTCCGTTTCATCAGGAGACATTGTAAGATCCGTTGGTTTTACTTCGTTTGGCGGACGAACTAGAGAAGAATACATCGTGTATTAAACGAAAAAACTATGAGATATATAAAACATGACAGTACCTCTGTGCCTGTCTAACTACAATGGCAGAAGAATGCCAATGGCTTGCAACGTCTTGATTATAAAGGCAAGGTTATGATATATGCTATTTAACCAATTATAATAATCTCTTCTAATTATACTTTATATTTAGTATTTAGAAACTTTTTTACTAAATGTAGTTTATTGGTTAGAGAAAATTAATAATTATAAATTTATATTAGTGAAATTTTTATGCGCGTAACCTTAGCCAGGTAGTGGGTTAAGGAAAAATTTTTAAGATTTAACTATTAAACACGGTAAATTTGATATTTTATCGGGCCCAACGCGCTTTCACATATATTTAGGAAATTCTAACACTGGTATTTGATTGATTTGGTTAGTATATAAGCAATATTTTTGAATGAAATTATGAAGTTCTAAATTGACTTTCAACCTATAATTCGTTTAGGTTTATATAAACTCTAATGCGATCATCGATGGCATTCCACATTTTCAGGTGCACAAGCAACAACCTTCTTTCATGAAATTTTGGAAACACGTTTGTAACTAATAAAAGCATAATTTTAATAATTTCACCTTAAAAAGAGTTATTTTCGAGCTTTGGCTCATGTAAAATGAAGTGTTGATATTCACATACCTATAAGTTTGCTTGAATTGCCCACTTCTAGTACATCTGGGCGGTATGTCATCAGTATTTACTCATAGTTAATTTATCAACTGTCTTCTTATAGGAACCGCGTCATCCAGTTGTAAGTAATACTACGTTTAAACACATCTATGATGGGGTAACCTTACTTTCAGGTTTCTGACGTTTTGACATATTCATAAGGACACTGTGTTGTTTCTGAAATTTTAACAGATCCATCAGGGCGAATAATTTATGTATTTTGATACATTCGTAAGGGTGTAATAGTGTTTTCGCTGTTTTAACACATCCGTAAGCGTGCAATAGTGTTTTCGACATTTTAACTCATCTGTAATGGGGTAATGTTGTTTTCATTATTTTAACACATCCATAAGCGTATAATAGTGTTTTCGTAATTTTAACACACCCGTAAGGGCATGATAGTGTTTTGAGCATTTTAACACACCCGTAAGGTCATAGTAGCGTTTTCAGCAATTTAACACGTCTTTAAGGGTGGTATGCTATTTTCGACAAGGAAACACAATTGTTAGGGTGGTGCATTATTTTCGACTGGGAACGCAATGGAATAGTGTTGTTTTCGATACTTTAACACAGGCGTAGGGGTATAGTATCATTTTCTGTATTTTGACACTACTATAATGGTTTAATATTGTTTTCGAGTAACACAGCCGTCGGGGCGGTGCATTATTATCCACAAAGAACGCAAACTTTGGAGTGTAGTGTTGTTTTCGATATTTTAACATACGCGTATTGGTATAGTATGGTTTTCTTTTACTTTAACACCACTGTAATGGCTTATCATTGTTTTCGACTGGGCAACACATATATCGGGGTTGTGGATTATTTTCAGAATGTGCGCAGAATAGTAGTATTTTGATTGAGGAAGGGGGCACATGTAATTTCGACATATCTGGATATTGGTGGTAAAAAAACTTCTCTATTTCCTATTGCATACCTACCAGCGTCTGGTTTTGTCGGATGGTATATAAACCCATGTATACACAGTATTTTGTCATTCTTTCGTTTGCGTTGGTTCAGAACGGTCGTCTATATTATCGAGCTTTCTGTTTCAGTACTTTAGTATTAACACAGTATTAATAAGCTAATTTCTTAAAAGCAATCATGGTATTCGTATGCGATATATGTGGTATCAACTTTACGCGTCGTGATCATATGGGACGATATAAACAATCAATTCACGGCGAAATGGAATTCATTTGTGTTCATTGTGGCAAGAAGTTCACCAGAAAGGACAATTATAGTCGTCACGTCTCAAAATATCACAGAACATTGGCGGTACATCATTCCGCAGTGACAACAAAACAACAGCAATCAACATAAACCATACAATTACAATCGCGGAAGCGGGTGTCCAAGGTCCAAACTGATGACACATGTCAAGGATTGAAGGTGCGACATGTTCAAGATGATTTCGACGATATAATGACGATGGCGAACGAAATCATTGAGTGCGTACAACGGTCAAACGTTGTAGACGAAACGGATTCAATGCAGCTACTCCAATGGATCAAAGCACTCAAAGGGTACATTCGGAGTTACTGTATCGTACCCAAACATATCGTCAATGATCTCTCTATGCTTCTCCAGCAATCAAGAGTCATAGTGGAGAAGTTACTTAAACAACAACGTCACCGTGGAATCAAATTATGGATTAGTGTTCAATGCGTACTACACAAACTCGATGGATCGACTATGACGGCACATTTCAACAACAAAGTCCGAACAATTTTTGCCGGGTCAAACGTCACGGATGAGATCACAAGCGTTTCCAACGAGATATTTAAGAAACTCGAAGATTTCGAAGCACGTGGGTCCGGTTGGATATTCGACGACGTCAAACACGCAGATATTCATATCAGCACATACCAACCGTTTCGTGGATCTTCGTACAACGAACTTCCAGTATCAATTCGAAACAAACATACAATTCTCAACGTGCAAAATAGCGACAACAAGTGTTTCATTTGGTCAATTATGGCGGCACTACACCCTTTACACCACAAGCAACACGCAGAACGTGTCAACAACTACCAAAACTATATGGGCGATCTTAACATGCATGGAATCATGTACCCAGTAACACTTCAAGATGTCCCTCGATTCGAGCGGCAGAACAACATCGCAATTAACATCTATGGTTTAGAGCACGATGGCATCATATTTATATCAAAGTCGCAACACGAAAAATAGGTACACCTTCTACTATACAAGAATGATTATTGTTTGGTACGGAGCTTAGATGCTTTCTTATTCGATCAAAGACAGGATCATCGCAGAAAGTATTTTTGTAGCAAATGTCTCATATCTTGCTACAGCGAGAAACAACGTGACCAACATATTCACAGCTGTCGCAACGATCAACCTTCGCGTGTCGAAGTTCCCCCACCTAACTCAACACTAGAATTCACAAACATTCACCGTATGCAACGTGCACCATACGTCATCTATGCAGATTTTGAGTGCATTCTTCAGAAAATGGACACCAGCGAACCTTCACCCACTTCGTCTTATACCAATCAGTATCAGCGTCATACATCATATGGTTATGGTCTCGTCGAAGCATTTGGATGTTGTAGCTACAAGATGGAGATTGGAGAACCCATTGTATACAGAGGTGACGATGTAGTGAAGAACTTTCTACACAATATCATAAATCTATCAACGTCGTATCAACAGAACCATACGAATAATCAAAAGGTAATCAGCATGACGGATCAAGATTATGTAAATCATCGCAAAGCAGTCTCATGCTATTTATGCGGTGGGTGGTTGAAGAAAGAAGACAAGGCAAAGGATCATTGTCATCTATGTGGGCGATATCGTGGTGCAACATATCTAAAGTGCAACATCGTCCAGATGTCACCGTCATGTTTCACAATCTAGGACGGTACGATGATCACTTAATCATGCAACAACTCGGTGAAGCGTGCAAAGAGCAAGGACTCGATATCGAATGTATCGCGAAGGGCATGGAAGACTACATGACATTCTCAATCAAGCGCAAATCAAAGAAATGACAGAGTTGTAGTGGCAAAGATAGCAGCAACCCATTCATTTTGAGTGAAGCAGATTGTGAAGAAGACGATAACGATGAGTGTTGGGATGAAGAGATGGAAGGTGTTCGACCTCTTGGCTCAGGCCTCGGTGGAAGGCAGGAACGCATCAAGCGGCCAACGGGACACCAGGCTCCGGACCGAGACGCCATCGGCGTGGGAAACCAACGACGTATGGTGGTTTCGCCTGAGAGCAGCAGAGTTGGGTACAGTTGCCACTGCACCCACCTCTCTATCAATTGGTGGCAGAAAACCTCTGGGATCAAAGTTGCAACGACGACACAGGACGCGCCTGGTTTGGATGAGATTACTCACCGACATACATCCAAATCCGGGCCCACCACTGACGCCAGCGGAGGGAGGAGGACGAAAGCGAGACAAGGCGGAATATGGGAAAAGGAAGAGGAAGGATCGGATCGCAGAACGAAAGGCACAGCGGGCGATAGCGAAGAAAACGGCGTGGTTAGAGAGCCTACCCAACGGAAACACGCAGACGATTATCACGTGGAATCTGCAACGAGTGTCGATGAACGAAAACAACCGGAAACGGCTGCGGGATGTGTTGTCGTATTGCGAACGTAAAGGATGGGATACGCTGTTGATGACGGAGACGACTGCACGGGACACAGGGATTGCATGGATCGGAGAAAAAGAGCATCAATGGGCTGTAATCCATGCAACGAAGACAGCGATCGCTCTGCGTGGCCGGGCATTACAAAAATGGCTCGACGCGAGAGGAAAGCGACATTTTTTCGGAGAAAGAACAACAGCGGTGGTGATTGGTCATCTACGGCTCATTTCTGTCTATCAGCCACTGTGGAACCGCCTGGGGAAGCGGCGATGGAAACGTATCGCTCGGAGCTCAAGGGACAGTTAGCACGGGGAAACAGCCGGGAATGCGTGGTGATTGGTGGCGACATGAACGCTACCATAGGACCGGTCGAACGCACCGGCACCGGGCACACCGAGGGCGGTACGGTTTCAGGTCGAACGAATGAAGCCGGCGACGACTTCCTCCGATGGTGTGAGGAGAACAACCTCGCATGGGCCAACAGCTTCATGGACCGCAATAAGGGGAACCTGGTGCCATTCGGCGCTTGGACAGTGGTTTGAATTGGACGGCTTCATAACAAAAGCCAGTCAACGCTACGCCCTTGTTCGGGCAATCAAGACTGAAATAGTGAACATCTATTGATCGCCGACCGAAAAAGATTGTCATCGACGGACGCAGTAGGGAAGGCCCCGGCGCGGGC
>JASANE010013211.1:0-16687 GCA_030248225.1 Trileptium ribeirensis
TCGCCAGCACAAATTCAAGTAGACGTTTTCCTAAAATACAGGGCAAATTTATTTGTAAAACTGTTTGTTAATCCAGGCCAAAATTAGTCGTGAAGACAAGCGGATTTTCACGTGAACACAGCCGCGTCAATATAAGACTCATGTGTTTACGTTGTTCTTCGCTGTGCCTTTACACGAACAAATTATTGTATGGAACATATCGCTGTCTCATGAGATTTTAATTATTCGAGCTTTATCCGTTGTGTTCAAACCATATTTAAACTTCCGTTTTGGTACCAAGACCAAGGTCGTGATATCATCGTGTTTATGGTTTCGAGCAGGCTTGACTTTGGGTTCATTGATTAGTGGGACTAAGTAACTCTGAGTGTCGCTACGTTGTAACGTTAGAAAACAAAACAGCTTAGAGCGGGTTGCTCGGGGGAGGTGGAAGGCGGCAGCCCCCAACTTAGGCTTAGTGCATGTCTCATATAAAGATATTAAAAGCTAAGACTAAGGCTTGGGCTTAGTATATCGAGAGCGGAATGGCTTGCATTTTATGTCCACCCTTCAGGTTTACTTGGGCCGATTAGTGAATAGGTATACGAGTGTGAAATTTGAGTTTCTAAAAGGAAACAGGATAACAGATGATTTTGTGGAATTGCCTATTGTAATGGTCGATAGCACTTGTCGTTGCAGTTTGGCGACTAATTTTTGAACTGCAAACAATTGGTATCGCCTTCGTCCAAATGTAGTAGTAGCACGCCCAAATGGGGGCTATGTGTTTGGGGCTATTATACTTTCATCGAATGTTAAATTAGAAGTGAAATTGCACGATACAAAAATCTATAGGATTTGTGCAATTGTTGCGACATAGAAATCGTGAACCATGTCAACCGTAGGGGCCGAATGTTATAACGTTAAAAAAAGAACAGCTTAGAGCGGAGGGTTCGGAGGCAGCAGCCCCTTGACTTAGACTGAGGCTTAGTACATGGCTCATATAGGTGGATTTTAGATTAGGCTAAGGCTTAGTATATCGAGAACAGCATGGAATGCATTATACTTGGGTCCCTAAAGTTGACATGGGCCGAAATTGTTATTAATTTGTGTTCTATTTATGGAACCAACGACATAACTGAGGATTTGTGATTTGCATTCTATTGCCTTTTCTACCTTCACTCCTTTACTACTTCCTCGCTTTTAGGGACCCTATCTCCAGTCCATTAATTGACTGACTCACTGTGCAAAGAAGGGTTATCAGGCGCTGTGTTCCCTTGAGACATGCAGCTCTACCCTCATAATCGTACAAACGTTGACCCTTGCCATAATGACTGATTGGGGGTCGAACATTTGACGGGCCCATCTTATCACCAGGGTCAACATACTGGATTCTTCATTACATGGCGTAGTTTTGTTTAGGACTAAAAACATCTAATCATTGTAGTTTCGTTGCGGAGCGAAGCGTATTGACCACCTTTCTAAAACTAAACAGGTTTTCCACAGCTGTCACACAGTGACATTGTTTTGGATAAAAGCACTCCATATTGTTCACGTGGATTTCACAATCAGTTTTGTTATGCGGTTATGTATAACCAGTACAAGTATAAATAGCAATATAAAGTAATACTGAAACCGCAATAGCAAGTTAAAGTGATAATTATCAAATTGAAAAACTCAAGATTAAGTGTTCATTTTTTAGTCTCGGACGTTGTCGTCGAATCGCCCCACAAATCATCGCGGAACTCGATATAGTGATAATGATTTATATATAATTTATATATAATTATACTATATATAATTATAATTATACATATATAATGATTTGGTGACATTCCTATACGTCTGCCTTAGTTGGGCATTCACAATTATCTGAAAACGGACGGGATATGGACAGATCATCATTTCTGTGTCCTCATTAAAACATTCTTAATGCCACTGAGTGAGGTCATAAATGTCATGTACGTGATGTTGGGTTCTACCACGTAATCATATTTTTAGTTGGGAACATTAGTTAAAATTTATGGCAACCTAGGCAACACTTAGATATTTATTGGGATATTTATCGTACAGTGATGAAACATTTGCAACAACGCTTGACATAAAGCTGGCCACAGACGCGTTGCAAGCTCTTTAAAAGTGGATCGCTTACATTCATTTTGTTATAACCTGTTATATTGCGGTTCTGAAAGCCTCCGTGGTGTGGATAAATACGTTTATTTAATAGAACCAAACAAATCAACAAACAAAACAAGATAATCAAACTAAGTACAATTCAGTTCTGCTTATATACTCTAGCCATCGAATGTTCTCGAATGTCCGCGACTGTTTAATCACGAGTTTAAGAATGATCTGGAAAAGAGCCGTATATACGAAGTAATACATAGTCACATGACAACACGTCACCATGCTGATCAGCAATAAAATACAAAACAGTAGCAATGTATTCAACGTTCAGTCTTCAGCCGTATTGTTCTGTAAACAAACACAACATAACCCACATCAGTTATTTTTTGACGTTTATCAGTAAAACGTTTGAGGATCCACCTCTTGCAACGCTCCAGACTGGCCAAGTCAGTCTCGGAGCGTTGTATCGCTAAAAGGAACTTAATAGTTCCGGTGATTTGGTAGCACTCGATTTTGTTTTAGGCTTAGTTTAAGACTTACGGATATAGCGATCTCTGCTTTAGGCTAAGGCTTAGTTTTCAGATTTAGCATGCCGAAGACGGCATAACCTGTACTTTAGAAAAATAGCTTATCTGTCCTGGGAGACAATGCCTACCGCGTTAGACATTAAGGTTGTCGGTAGATAGAGCCATACACGCTCAAGATCTGAGGTGTCGGGGGAGGGGAGTTACCGGTTCCGTGGGAGTAGACTTTCGGCCCCCTAAGTGGGACTAGCCGACAGGCGGGAGGGGGTGGTGAGGAGTGTGCAGCGAGGTGGGGGTAGGATGTTGAAATTTTTGAAAGCTGTGAATTTTGCTCAATTTGTGCCAGTTTTTGTCAAAATGTACCTACTTTTTACCAATTTAATCCTACATTTTTCCAATTTTTAAAAATTTTCACGAAATCTTACGGCGTCGGAAGGATGGTGAATCCCGCGGCTGGCACGGGGTCAACCTGCCTGCCAGGGGTAGACGCATAGCGCCGAGGTTGAGATCGGAGATCTCAGAGTCAACTAAACTTCCATACATGAATCGAGGCCCGAAGTCTCGGGAGATGTGGCTTACCGATTCTCCCAGAAGAGTAAGCCGGTCATCGCGACAGTCATTCGAGGGAGCGTACAGCGCCGGTCGACGCGTGCTGAGCCGTCAGAGGACGGGAGTTGAACCACCTGCCAATGGGAGTAGCCGGAACCTCGGCTGGGGGGTTGAGAGCCTGGGAGGGTTAACTCTCCGTACACCTTCCATAAGCATGTATTGTATACCTCTCTACCTTCTATGAGCATGTATGAATGAACCACCAATATCTCGTAATGATACTTTTCAAACACCATTATGAGATCTATTTTCCCTTTCCTTAACCGCCAATTCCTATTCGAATATTTCGGATTCTATTTTAGCATTTTTAGGTAGAAATATTAATCCGCAGTATAATCAATAACACAGTAGACGAGATGATGACCAATTAAAATTTCAGTTTTGCCCCTCCAAAAAGGTATGGTATTGTCCTGTAAAGCAATCGTGTTCCAACAATTACAGAAAGATTAAATTTTGTGATTAAATCTAAGCAGCCCAGATAAGGTTTCCATTTCCTAAAACAGGTTCCATTACATCCAGGACAATTCAGCCACTCCAGCCAAAGTCCCAGTTTCTTATTTATTTATTTATATTTAATTTTATTTTATTCCATTTGCCTAAATCATCTCTCGTCGACTCCGGTGTTATAAACCTCGTGATCATGGTTTCGGTTCGCAGCAAAGCCTTGTACCGCAACGCTGTCGATACCGGTTCTCAAAGCGAGCGGGTGTTCATTTTATGAGTTTGATTGAATAATAAAACGCACTGTTGGTTTTCAACAACAACGTCAGAGTCCGATACTAGTGCGGTTATATCTGGCCTCAGTTTGCGAGAGGTCACGCTTTGAAGACTGTATGTAGATGAGTGCTTATTGAAGCTCTCACGTGGCCCAAATTGAGCGGAGGTACGTTATAACATTAGAGATAAGAACAGCTTAGACTCGGGGCAGGGAGCTCTGGACATAGACTTAGTGTATGTCACATATAAAGGCCTAAAGTTTAGTCTAAGACTAAGGCTTAGTATATCTACAACGGTGCGGCAAGCATTACACTTACACCCCTAATGGTTACTTTGGCTCGACACACCGTGACATTGTTTTCAACATATTTAAAAAGAGATAAGAACTGCTTAGACTCGAGGCAGGGAGCTCTGGACATAGACTTAGTGTATGTCACATATAAAGGCCTAAAGTTTAGTCTAAGACTAAGGCTTAGTATATCTACAACGGTGCGGCAAGCATTACACTTACACCCCTAATGGTTACTTTGGCTCGACACACCGTGACATTGTTTTCAACATATTTAAAAAGAGATAAGAACTGCTTAGACTCGAGGCAGGGAGCTCTGGACATAGACTTAGTGTATGTCACATATAAAGGCCTAAAGTTTAGTCTAAGACTAAGGCTTAGTATATCTACAACGGTGCGGCAAGCATTACACTTACACCCTAATGGTTACTTTGGCTCGACACACCGTGACATTGTTTTCAACATATTTAAAAAGAGATAAGAACTGCTTAGACTCGAGGCAGGGAGCTCTGGACATAGACTTAGTGTATGTCACATATAAAGGCCTAAAGTTTAGTCTAAGACTAAGGCTTAGTATATCTACAACGGTGCGGCAAGCATTACACTTACACCCCTAATGGTTACTTTGGCTCGACACACCGTGACATTGTTTTCAACATATTTAAAAAGAGATAAGAACTGCTTAGACTCGAGGCAGGGAGCTCTGGACATAGACTTAGTGTATGTCACATATAAAGGCCTAAAGTTTAGTCTAAGACTAAGGCTTAGTATATCTACAACGGTGCGGCAAGCATTACACTTACACCCCTAATGGTTACTTTGGCTCGACACACCGTGACATTGTTTTCAACATATTTAAAAAGAGATAAGAACTGCTTAGACTCGAGGCAGGGAGCTCTGGACATAGACTTAGTGTATGTCACATATAAAGGCCTAAAGTTTAGTCTAAGACTAAGGCTTAGTATATCTACAACGGTGCGGCAAGCATTACACTTACACCCCTAATGGTTACTTTGGCTCGACACACCGTGACATTGTTTTCAACATATTTAAAAAGCTGTTTACGCAGTGACCTTGCGTTCAGGCTTGTAAATTGTTGCAACGTGAAAGGTTTGCTTGTGTGGGACAGGTATATTATGATAGTTGAAGTCGTCCTTTGGTATTGCAATTAATTGTGCTTACTATTCGTACGGAGAAAAATATAAAACACATTATTTTTCAATGATTTGATTTCAAATTTGCCAAGTTTGTGTATCCGTCGCACATTCAGGACAATTTCTAATGTTTTATTGTATGGTGTTTGCTATATTGCTCTACCAAACCGCATTGTTGAAGGCATGATATATATACTTACGCACGCTATGCAGACGCACATTATATAAATGCTTTTATGCACAAACACACATATTTCATACATGCTGACTCTCCGATGTCACAGGGGTGGGGTGGCCAGGGTCCGCGAAGAG
The DNA here is from genome assembly GCA_030248225.1 of Trileptium ribeirensis. Lineage (NCBI taxonomy): Eukaryota > Metazoa > Nematoda > Enoplea > Enoplida > Thoracostomopsidae > Trileptium > Trileptium ribeirensis. Next base: position 5,706 of record JASANE010013211.1, read on the forward strand.
AGGGTACTGAAAAATCTTGACGACCCCACCCGAAGACCCAATTTTTGCCAATTTCCACACTATTTTTGCCCATGTTTCCTAAAATTTCTAAAATTTCCCAACGCGGGAAAGGGGGGAGGGTGTGTAGCCTCGGAGGGGTGTAGGGGGTCCCCTCAGGGAGAAGACAAGGGCCTCGGTTTCGGGAGGGGTTCAAAGACCTCAAGGTCGGTAGCCCCTGAACCCCTGTCTCGGCATGTATGACACAGCCACTCATGTAACCATTAGGATTCGGACGTTAAAAAACACACCTTAGCTAGTAGAGCTGAGGGTGGTAGTTTTCCGACCTAGGCTTGGGCTTAGTATAAAGGCGTGTTCATACTCTCAAACTTTTTGCTTAAAATTTAAAAATGATGCTATCAAATTTTGACCAAAATTTAAACAAATAGTTTGAGCATGTGAACACGCCTCAAGATATGAAACTTAGGACTAAGGCTTGGCTTAGCACATCGACAACGGCATAGCATGCATCTCAATTCCGTACCCGAAGTTTTACACTGTCTGAGAATTAGACAGTAATCAACGCAAACTAGTCTTTCTTACAGTCGACATGCATTCTTTATAATACAGCCTGACAAAATAACAAATAATTTGCTGCATATTCTGTATTTAACCACTAAATATTATGTCTATAAGCCATGGGCGTACGGCCCATATCTACTTTAGGGGCCGAAGTATAATGCATGCCATGCCGTTTTCGATATACTAAGCCGAAGCCTTAGTCTTAGCATAAGCTAAAGTCCCTATATGAGCCATGTACTAAGCCTACGGAGGGCTGCCTCCCCGAACCCGCCGCTCTGAGTTGTTCTTTTTTCTAACATTATAACGTCCGGCCCCTAAAATTGATATGGGCCGGCGTACGTATCGGAAAACGTTTATCATAATCTCGGGAAACCCAAGTTTTATTCAATATTAGGAAGACTCTTATTAAAATAAGGTGAATAGAGAGCATTATCAAAGCTAAGATGCTTTATCTTGTCTAAATGTAAGCTTCAAGAGACAGAAAATCCAAATCGTATTACCCGACTCAAAAATACCTTTACGACCAAATTACAGCCTTTATCCGACATGGGTCAGCAATAGTTCCATTATGGGTCGTGATAAACTGATAAATCATAATGTTTTCATTTTATGAATGTTTTCCAATGTTCAGCACAGATATATACTCTAGGCATATGTCAACCCAACGATCCCAAGATAGCATCTAGTAGCTCTCATGGATTATTTTGGGTTTGTCAAATTACGTCGGGTGAGACAAAGTAAGCTTGGGGTGCTGGTCCTCTAAAGTTTACAAACAAAACGCAGGCCGATATTCACAACTGGGGCGCACCCAAAAGTGGATCAGTGCTAGGGGTATCTTTATTTGGTTGAAATATGCGGGTAACCGTCTCTTCGCACGTCTTGGCATGCCCCTGTTCATATGTAATATAGATAATTTCAAGAAACTACTCGATAAAGTTGATTTAATTAGATTTTTAAAATTTGATCGAAATATGTAATCAGAAATATAAGTAGATTTACCCCTTTTTTATTTAATTCGTTTATTGACTGATCTTGTAAGTCATGTTTATTTAAATTTACGCTATATGTTGTTATATTTGCATGAGGCTGGCAGAGGATGTTGCAGTCAGGCTATTCCTTAATGGTTGGGCTCGCGATAATGGACTTATCTCCGGATGCAAAATCCTTCGAGCTGCAACATCCAATGACCGGTAATAAACTATATACTACTATGTAGTATCAAGATTGCATTAGGGAAGAGTATGACACTCCCCTGCACTCACATATAAACCCGTGATTGATGACGCGGGCGTTTTCGGCCTGACCCCCCAGTTTAGCTCGAACCCCCCCCCCAGTTTTTTTGGGGGGTCGATCGTATCCCCTCAATTTCTGGGGGGAGGTCGGTTCACAAGCAGTAGCCTATAAGCCGACCCTCCCAGAAATTGGGGCGGCCAGATCGACTCCCCCCAGAAACTGGGGGTAAGGCCAAAAACGCCCGCGTCACTTAACACGGACTAACATATGACTGCAGGGAAGTGTCATACTCTTCCCTAGTGCACTCGTGGTGGTATTAATTGCAACAACGCAAAGAAACCTGACAGTTGAAATTTAATTCAAATATTTGACCGAAAAATTCGTTGACACATGACACTTTTTCGTAGTAAAAAACAAATTCAGACACGTAAACCAGGCACATACATTACATATAATAATTTTAGTCAGAATTCAAAAAATTAGCGCATTCTTGAAATGGATTAAATTTAGCATTTCGACCATTGAAAGCACTTAATTAATAATTGTGATCACTTCAGAAAATTTTAGATAACACATCAAAATCCAAACAAAAATATAATTTACGGAAATTAGTTCACTTTGAGAGCCTTGATCAAGCCAGAGAGAAGTCGTTCTCAAGCACAAGCCTATACTGTTTGATCTATTCTGTATTTTTTGCAGTTTCTAAGTGAAGTATAGATCAGAATACCGAATATATAGACTTGATTTGGATATTAGGCATGAAATTGTAAGCGACAAATACTACTTACCGACCCTGTCACTTAATATCTTTGGGTTGCGCTCCGTGGATGCTAGATGACAAAATAGGCAGCTATTGTAAAATCCGAATCATTTTAGCTTGCTAAATAAAAAACTGGAAAAAATGTAAAGGCTTCACAATCAATTTCACTTCATAATGAATTTCGAAAAAATTATTGCTTAAAACTTATGGATGTGTATCGTATCGTAAAGTTGAACGCCATGTCCACGTGACTTTGGTTGCTTGCTAGACCGTGTTTTAGGCTATGCAGACGCGTTATTTCCTTAAAGTTCTACATTTTTGCAAAGACATACAAAAGCCGCTTCGGTCAGCCAAACTTCAACTACCGTAAAAGTGGACATTATTAGACTTTAAGACATTTAGACTTTAAGACATTTAGACTCTAATTAGACTAAAACAAACACGGCAACGTCAAAAGGACAACGTTAAACCATACAACTATGTGGGACTTGGAAACGAATGAGAGTACCCGTGGGCCACCGGCGTCGCAGATTTAAGTGAAAATCAGTGAAATTCATAATTAGGTAACAATATGTTTGATAACCCAGAAGCATTACGGGTTTTCCTTGTTTTCTCTAAGGCTTTGCATTTTCCACAAAAATGCTTATTTTCTAAAAATTTAGTGCACTAAGGTCTCAATGGTAATTTAAAATTTAATATATTACACTTCAGTTAACGATAAAGGTATAGGAGAGTCGCCAAATGTGAGGCACCCCCTAAAATGCTGCGACCGCACGTATATGTTGTTTCCCTTTGTACAATCAGAAGAGTTGGACGCTAAAATTTATATCACATGATACGTAGTTCCTTTTGCTATCATTTGCTTATTTTTGGTGGTTCAGCTACTTTTTTGGCGCCAGCAGCATTGGTTAATTTCTTACTGCGATTCGAAACATACGAAATGTAGATTTATAATCTTAAATGTCATTTTTTTCGTAAAATTGATATAAAATGGCGAGTATTGCATGAAATAACGCGATCTTTGGATGATATGTTTTCCTGTATTACGAGAGTTGATATATATTGCATATTTTAAAGATTTTTGGTATACACAATGTAAAGTCACAACACACAGCTGCAGGTTAGAACTTGTGCTTTGAAAGTCTATATTTTTCTTTGGCAGGGGTTTTCGTGCCTGTCTGAGTTATCTATTCGGTAATCACAAATCCTCGGTATAATCGATGCGTCACTCGAAATCATTTAGTGACCTATTACGGACATTGTCAGTTCCAACCATCAGAAAGCGAAAATTCTAAACAGTCCCGGTAAGAAGCGTCACTCGGGCAAATGAAAGAATGATTCTGGTGGATTAGAACAGAACAGCAAACACAAAAAATGGGGTGTCAATTAGGGGCCAGAAGAAGGCAACAAAGTGGTATCTGGTCAAATTAGATGAATTTGTGTTGGTAGGGATCCCAGGTTAGTGGTAACGGAAAAGTGCTTCAATCGGAGACATAATGGCACCTTGAATGGCACCTTGTTTTTATAAAGTCCTATCGCGACATCATGTGCTATGAACCTCCAGCGTGTGATTTCATCGTGATCTTGCGTAGTGCTTTAGCTTATTGAGTTGCCAATCTTCTGGATCATTTTGATGTTCACCTGGCATCGATTTATTATTTGTGTTCCAGTTACTATTCTTTAAAAACAAAATTGCTTTTTTAATTTTTAAAATATTTGATTCGAATTGTGGATCAAAAGCTATTGGTGCGTGTGATGAATCGTTACAGCCAAGACAGTGCTCCGTTTACTAATTCAAGTGCCTGTTTCGACTACGTTGATAATTCGTCGGGTAAGTCTTTTAGTTACAATTAATTTATAATTCCATTTATCCTCGAAATATGAAAAAAATATAGTTGCAATATCATTGATTATATTCAAATTTTTGGATATTTAAACACAATCTGCGCGAGTGACATGCTCAGCTGTTATCAGGAAAATAATAGCATTAAACACCTAAAATTCGGTGATGGCTGGAATCAAAAGAAGATCTTCGCGTGATTTATCTGACTATCCTATGATCAGTGGTCGATTAAATAGATCAGCTCAGCTTGATCGTCAACCACGAATTCGAATAAACACTAATAATGAAATCTGCCTAAGATTTAACAGATAAACAATTAAATTGTTTCTTAATCCTTTCATGTCTAGTAGGTCCCAATGGACCTAACGCTCATTGCTAGTCGGTGTGTTTACCGAGTTTGTCGTATGTTGTACGTTTGAGAGTGCGTTGTTATTCGCTTACGTTATGAAATTTCTTAAAGAAGCGAGCAACTACAGCTCCCAGATAGCGCAGTGCTTTGCGTACACAACTGTCACCCGTACGTCTCGGGTTGGATTCCTGGCTGAGGCTTGAGTTTGTCAACAATTACACGATACACAAATTAGTTCTGGCATGAAAGGGTTAAGCTAATTTGCTCTGTACGCTATTCATAAAATTTTTTGTACATGCATGCAAAATTAAGCCTACACTGCAAAACCAGTGAGCCAAGCTTGGCTCAATAATTTTTTAGCGCCGAAGAATTCATTAAGCTCAAATTTGTCAATGAATGACAGTTAACACTAGTAGATCCGAAGGCTGAAAGTTGGATTCGCGCCCTCCGTCAGACCTCAGCTGTGCCATAAAGATTTGATATAAGTAAACAACAGTATAAAAAACTATTAGAACAGTTTGTTGACTAAAAAACCGGTCGAGTCCTGACCCCGTCCAATTTCTGGATCCACTAGTGAAACATAATCTGTAACTGAAGGTGACCTATGCGATGGCAAACTAAAAATACCTAGAATCCCATTAAGGAGTATACAGACGGCAAACTTCCTACAGACATTCAATGAATTTAGTGCTTGATTAAATATCATTCACTGGATACCCAATCTATTGCCAATTCTATTACCTCGATACCTATTCTATTTTTCAATACCTGCGAGACAGTCGAACCTTCGAGGCATAACGAATAGCTTAGGTCATACAGCGCACGAATGAGTATATAAAGGCGGTTACGATAATTTAAAAGGATTGACTCGGTCGCTATGGATATTTAACCTTTTTTGGGTTCGCCATCTCAAGATCACGGGAACAGCGGAGGTGCGGGAGGTCAATGTTGCTTGATAAAAGAAAGTTCTGAACTTTGAGGGTGTTATCTCTTAGCATCCTATGGACACCTATGCCCCCGGGAATAGCGGAGGTGCGGGAAGTCAATGTTGCTTGAGAAAAGAAGGTTCTGAATTATAAGGGTGTTATCTCTTAGCATCCTATGGACACCTATGCCCCCGGGAATATCGGAGGTGCGGGAAGTCAATGTTGCTTCAGAAAAGAAGGTTCTGAACTTTAAGGGTGTTATCTTTTAGCATCCTATTGACACCTATGCCCCAGATCTGTTTTATCTTATCTTGTTCCTAGATCTTAGCTTCCCTGAAAAGGTTTTTGAACTTAGCTTGTGCCAGGATTCAAAATCGTTTCCGGATGCCCGCATTGCCCACAAATGGGGGCTAGTTCACATTGTGAACTGTTGTGTTAACTGAGTTGCCGTGTAATGCTTTTTGAACGTGCATTGTTTATGCAGCGTTCAAAGGAAGTTGTGTGCAGTCACTGCTCATCGTGGCAACATTTTTGAAAAAGCAGTTACAAAAAATGTGTCACTTTTAGAAAAACTGCTACACAAACTGTGTCAGAATTAGGAAAAAGCTGCTACAGAAACTGTGGTAGTTTTAAAAAAATGCTACAGAACTGTGCTACTTTTAGAAAAACTGCTACGCAATCAGTTTTAACTTTACACAAATTGAGCAACAGATTTATGATTGTGACATAGCTTGACTTGCTATAGTGACACCGTTCCTGAACTCAAGAGCGAATATTGCCGAATGCGAATTTATAGCATCGGCAAAGATACACGCTTTCTACGCATCTTAAATGGTTTGTGATCGATTACTATATTGATTAGGATGCCCTACGAAATGTCGCTCGGTTCTATTGCCTAGGAAAAGCCAAGTGAATTAATACAAAGATCTGTCATCCAATTTGTAAAATTTTAAAATCTTTTTGTTTACTTTTCACTTTTGCGTTCATACCGAAGTTTGGCGGAAATTTTGCATTAAGAAAGGCACTGGGAACGGTAAGGATCCGCTATAGAAGAAAAGGTGATATGCCTTCGTTATATTTTTGTAGTGAATTTTGTAAAAGTGACACAGTTTCTGTAGCAGATTTTCTAAAATTAGCATTAGTTTTTCAAAAATTTTGCTCTGACTGCACACAACTGTCTGTGAATGCTGCATCATTCATTTGCTTCTGCAACAGTTCCTAAATATATCATTGGATTGCGTACGCCACTTTCACACCCGTAGAACCTGATGGTTTGTCAAACATGGCACACTACATAAATTAATTCTGGTTTAAAAGGTTTATTTTGCTATGTTCTAAGCTTGAGATTATCAAAATTATTAAAAGTGACTTGCTAGTATGATTATCGGCTCAGATGCGTTGCGACAATGCGAGGAGTTGATGTTGAGCTGAATATGGTCTTAGTGAATGAGTGTAGATGATATTGAGATGAATGTCCAAGTTAAACAGCTTACTTACCCACTGCTATGATTATTGGCATATATGAGACGGCATCACATATACAAGTGATGCAGCTTCATTCAACAAACTGACCATCGCCAATTCAGTCCAGTCCAGTCCGCTCCTATTTAGATTTTACTGGATCGTTTACGATGTTGCCAGGCTTTCGCCATAGCAGGGTAATCAATAGTGGAGATATGTTCTAAGACAACTGCGATCATAAGTCCCAACCTCCATCTAAAACGTGACCATATCACTGGACCAACTCTTATATAGAGATTTTTGGTAGAAAACAATGTCCAGTGATGCAGCAAAACGTTGCCCAAATTTTAATATCAAACAGAAAGAACATTTGAACCGTAATCTGGCAATCCATTTCTACGTTTATCTGCTGCGTAAAATCTTCCAACTTTGGGAAAGGCGTAATGGCATCGTGGATAAAATTGTTTCTGACTATCTGATTTAGAAAACTAAAATTTTTCGTAGAACCCCAGGTTTTATCTCATTGACGCACGATTGAATTTGTGAATCGTTCAATGTTTGCCAACCTCGAAGGACCAAAACAGGGCAGGATGTTACACCGAGAGGGTCCAACTCAGCTTCCTCTAAATTAATGATGGACCATGGCATGAGACTGGGACTCATCCAAACTGTTCATCCACATCCGCTTGACGCTTCACCGTACATATGGATCGGACTGCTTCATTCACTTCGCATCAAACTTAGTGGATCAGGCCAGGATGTCATACCGAGAGGGTCCAACTCAGCTTCCTCTAAATTAATAATGGACCATGGCATGGAACTGGGACTCATCCGAACCGTTCATTCACATCCGCTTGACGCTTCACCGTACATATGGATCGGACTGCTTCATTCACTTCGCATCAAACTTAGTGGATCAGGCCAGGATGTCATACCGAGAGGGTCCAACTCAGCTTCCTCTACATTAATGATGGACCATGGCATGAGACTGGGACTCATCCAAACTGTTCATCCACATCCGCTTGACGCTTCACCGTACATATGGATCGGACTGCTTCATTCACTTCGCATCAAACTTAGTGGATCAGGCCAGGATGTCATACCGAGAGGGTCCAACTCAGCTTCCTCTAAATTAATGATGGACCATGGCATGAGACTGGGACTCATCCAAACTGTTCATCCACATCCGCTTGACGCTTCACCGTACATATGGATCGGACTGCTTCATTCACTTCGCATCAAACTTAGTGGATCAGGCCAGGATGTCATACCGAGAGGGTCCAACTCAGCTTCCTCTAAATTAATAATGGACGATGGCATGGAACTGGGACTCATCCGAACCGTTCATTCACATCCGCTTGACGCTTCACCGTACATATGGATCGGACTGCTTCATTCACTTCGCATCAAACTTAGTGGATCAGGCCAGGATGTCATACCGAGAGGGTCCAACTCAGCTTCCTCTACATTAATGATGGACCATGGCATGAGACTGGGACTCATCCAAACTGTTCATCCACATCCGCTTGACGCTTCACCGTACATATGGATCGGACTGCTTCATTCACTTCGCATCAAACTTAGTGGATCAGGCCAGGATGTCATACCGAGAGGGTCCAACTCAGCTTCCTCTACATTAATGATGGACCATGGCATGGGACTGGGACTCATCCGAACTGTTCATCCACATCCGTTTGACGCTTCACCGTACATATGGATCGGACTGCTTCATTCACTTCGCATCAAACTTAGTGGATCAGGCCAGGATGTCATACCGAGAGGGTCCAACTCAGCTTCCTCTAAATTAATAATGGACCATGGCATGGAACTGGGACTCATCCGAACCGTTCATTCACATCCGCTTGACGCTTCACCGTACATATGGATCGGACTGCTTCATTCACTTCGCATCAAACTTAGTGGATCAGGCCAGGATGTCATACCGAGAGGGTCCAACTCAGCTTCCTCTACATTAATGATGGACCATGGCATGAGACTGGGACTCATCCAAACTGTTCATCCACATCCGCTTGACGCTTCACCGTACATATGGATCGGACTGCTTTATTCACTTCGCATCAAACTTAGTGGATCAGGCCAGGATGTCATACCGAGAGGGTCCAACTCAGCTTCCTCTACATTAATGATGGACCATGGCATGGGACTGGGACTCATCCGAACTGTTCATCCACATCCGTTTGACGCTTCACCGTACATATGGATCGGATTGCTTCATTCACTTCGCATCAAACTTAGTGGATCAGGCCAGGATGTCATACCGAGAGGGTCCAACTCAGCTTCCTCTAAATTAATAATGGACCATGGCATGGAACTGGGACTCATCCGAACCGTTCATTCACATCCGCTTGACGCTTCACCGTACATATGGATCGGACTGCTTCATTCACTTCGCATCAAACTTAGTGGATCAGGCCAGGATGTCATACCGAGAGGGTCCAACTCAGCTTCCTCTAAATTAATGATGGACCATGGCATGAGACTGGGACTCATCCAAACTGTTCATCCACATCCGCTTGACGCTTCACCGTACATATGGATCGGACTGCTTCATTCACTTCGCATCAAACTTAGTGGATCAGGCCAGGATGTCATACCGAGAGGGTCCAACTCAGCTTCCTCTACATTAATGATGGACCATGGCATGGGACTGGGACTCATCCGAACTGTTCATCCACATCCGCTTGACGCTTCACCGTACATATGGATCGGACTGCTTCATTCACTTCGCATCAAACTTAGTGGATCAGGCCAGGATGTCATACCGAGAGGGTCCAACTCAGCTTCCTCTACATTAATGATGGACCATGGCATGGGACTGGGACTCATCCGAACTGTTCATCCACATCCGTTTGACGCTTCACCGTACATATGGATCGGACTGCTTCATTCACTTCGCATCAAACTTAGTGGATCAGGCCAGGATGTCATACCGAGAGGGTCCAACTCAGCTTCCTCTACATTAATGATGGACCATGGCATGAGACTGGGACTCATCCAAACTGTTCATCCACATCCGCTTGACGCTTCACCGTACATATGGATCGGACTGCTTTATTCACTTCGCATCAAACTTAGTGGATCAGGCCAGGATGTCATACCGAGAGGGTCCAACTCAGCTTCCTCTACATTAATGATGGACCATGGCATGGGACTGGGACTCATCCGAACTGTTCATCCACATCCGTTTGACGCTTCACCGTACATATGGATCGGACTGCTTCATTCACTTCGCATCAAACTTAGTGGATCAGGCCAGGATGTCATACCGAGAGGGTCCAACTCAGCTTCCTCTAAATTAATAATGGACCATGGCATGGAACTGGGACTCATCCGAACCGTTCATTCACATCCGCTTGACGCTTCACCGTACATATGGATCGGACTGCTTCATTCACTTCGCATCAAACTTAGTGGATCAGGCCAGGATGTCATACCGAGAGGGTCCAACTCAGCTTCCTCTAAATTAATGATGGACCATGGCATGAGACTGGGACTCATCCAAACTGTTCATCCACATCCGCTTGACGCTTCACCGTACATATGGATCGGACTGCTTCATTCACTTCGCATCAAACTTAGTGGATCAGGCCAGGATGTCATACCGAGAGGGTCCAACTCAGCTTCCTCTAAATTAATAATGGACCATGGCATGGAACTGGGACTCATCCGAACCGTTCATTCACATCCGCTTGACGCTTCACCGTACATATGGATCGGACTGCTTCATTGACTTCGCATCAAACTTAGTGGATCAGGCCAGGATGTCATACCGAGAGGGTCCAACTCAGCTTCCTCTAAATTAATGAACGACCATGGCATGAGACTGGGACT
>JASANE010013212.1:0-22659 GCA_030248225.1 Trileptium ribeirensis
AGTAGGGTTTCTCATGGGCTATGCATGGTGATAGCACATGTTATTATTAATTCGAAAAGCGCTAGGTGCGTGGAACTTGAAAAATAAAGGTGGAAATTTTAACTCATAAAGATTGAGATAAAAAATATCGAAAGTGTTTCCAATCATTTCGGTCATTGGTGGAAGAAATAAAAAGTTTTCAAAGAACTAATGCGTAACAAATTTGCTTTGCCCATAATGTATTGATCGTGCATTACTATTTTTGCGAGTTTAGAACGGATTAGTATGCTGCATTTGAAATGTCCAAATGGTCACTAAATGCAGAGTAGCCACGTTAATCGGTTTCGCCTCGCTTTGCCAGTTATTATTCATTACTGCATGACTCATCAATGCTTTTCTGCTCAATGTATGCCTTGTTACTATCTTACTAATACTACTATTTCGGCATTAATACATTACCATTATAATTCAATACGTCAATGTACTACCTTGTTAGCGTCTTACCATGTGTATATTTAGGCGTTAATACATCGCTATTATACTTCATGCTCAACATATGTCTTGTTAGCACCTTACTATGTGTATGTTTTGTCACTAAATACACTACCATTATAATTCAACACTCAACCTCTTCTTATCATTTGTATATTTTGACACATTACCTGTTATATTTCGGTGTTCCAGCGTGCTCCTTTATCACTTTGATAGCAAGTATATACTTTTGCAATTAAACAATACACATCGTATTCTGCACAGAAATTTTGCACCTTTCTGGATAGTCTCAGACTGCGAGCATTACGATATAAAATCACTAACGCATCCTATCATCAATCGCGTGGACTCATATACAATTTTGAATTACGCTGTGCCTGATATAATTGATAAGTGTTGTTTATATTTTATTCTGTGGTGCAAATTAAGATTTAAGTTTATTAAAGCTTTCAGTTTTGTGCTCAAATATACATAATATGTTGTTTTATAGCCATACTGAATATTAGCACTCGTAGCCACCTTATATTTTCAAGATAAATATATATTAAACTAAAGTTTCAACTTAAAAAACTAAGTCTCTTTTGTCAGAAGTTTAAGTTTCTGTTGTCGAGCGTCAGCGAATTGCAGCGGTGTACTAGCGGAATCACAAAAGTTGGCATTAAGCTGTCGCATTAGGACGGATATAAAATTCTACATCACTAGAGAAGAAGTTATAGTGTCCGGTTCCGACAAAAATAGTGCTAAAGCTCTGATGAAAGGTAAAATCTTACACAAACCTGAATTCCTGTTGTAAAAGTATTGCTAAAATTTTTCACATTTCTGTGTAGGCAACCGAATGGGGTAGTTAATAACTAACCGGGTACCCCACCGGACAAAATTACCCTAATGTTTTAAATTACCCACAACTTTGGTAGTTCTTGTAAGTGCTTTATCCAGTTAAATTTACGTATATTTACAACGTTGTATTAAGGTACTCAAACACAATGTTACCATATATACCAGACTAAATTATCCCAATACCGTAAATTGCCCACTAACGTTAGTACTTCGTGTAAGGGTTGTATCCAACCTAGTTTACATATACATCTTCAACTTTCAATTTGGTTATTCAAAGTACTCGGGTAGCAGATCAGGCTAAATGTTTATAGAAAGCGCTAAATTTTCCGCTTTAAACTTTGGTAGTTGTTGTAAGGGTTAATCCAGCCAAGTTTACACATATTTACGACATAAAACTTCATTGTCCGAAAGCCATAAGTTACCCACTCACTTTGGTAGTTCTTGTGAGCGTTGTATATAGCCAAGTTTACATATATTATACTTATACACATACATTAATTTGTAACTCTCGGTTGCCTGATACCATCAAAAGCATCGATTCTCTATGTGGTTAGGCAGCCCGCCTAATTTCCAAAATATGGGATCCATATAACTGCAGATGTACCGCTTTTTGCAAGGTTAAGCTAAATCATTTGGGTTTTTAATATGCCCAAGAGACACAAAAAAGACAAAGAGATTTTTTATTGTCGCCTCCATGCTTTGAAACAATCTATTTTCGCAGCAATGTTTGCAAGAAATGTATTGTTGCTACAACAACAACAAGTTGTCTTTTGACGCAGCAATAGCTCGACGCTTTTTCTGTAACGCAACAGAAGGCAATATTGTTGCAGCAGCGATATTTTCTAGATTCGGCTATCGACAGGAGCAATACAAAACAATTTTATCGTGACAGCAATGTTTAGTTGTGCTATTGAGAGTGCAATACCATCATATGATATTGTAGCAGCTATATTCTTAGCTTTCGTTATTGATGTCACTACGTTTACAACAACGTAATGTCATGGCAATATTGTTTTCATAAGACATGGTCGCTGCAATGGCTTAAGGTATGTAGAGTCTAGCACGCAGTTTTCGGTGAGTGATGTATTAGAGCGGCCGAAATCGAGGTGAGATTTTAAACTAAAAGTTAAAGAAAAGTTAAATGCAGGCTGTGCCGTTCTCGACAAGCAGGTTTTATCGTTTCTTATTAAGGCTAATACTAAGGTTCGTATATGAGCCTTATTATCAACCAAAACCTAACCCTATTTACATAATGTCTTTCGAAATTTAAACTTCAAAGGCTTAAACCAATAACTCTCACAAGGCTTTTGTGCATTCTATAAATTTAGTAATGTATGAGTCCATGTTTGGCAAAAAACTTAGGTTGCTCTTTCATCATGAAATCAGTTCCTCCTCTTAAAACCAATTATCGCGTTCAAATCACTATTTTCTTTAAAAATAATCAAAATAAACACTGCCACGATATAGCGGTACGTTGTGCCAAAATTACGATATGTCGTCGAAGTATTTAGGACATACTGCAATATAACGCACAAAATCATTTGTGCGAGATTTTTTACAAGTTTGGAAGGTGGATGAATCCCAAACTCCAACAATTGTTCAAATAATCAAACGGGGACGAAGCTGTAAAAAGTACTATGGCTGCAATCAAATGAACGTTGGTGGCATATTTATCACCTAGATACCACGGCGTTTGTATTTAGCTCTTATAGTAGTTTATAAATATACATTATTGTAAATTTAAATGCCATTTATAAAATAAAATGGCAGATTGCAGATATTATTGTGCGGTTAAGAATAAACTTAATTTAAACATCAATGAGATAGTTACTATAGTTTTCCAGTTAACTATTCTTCACAGAATTTTCTCAAAAAGCATCTAACTGATCAAAAAATAGCTTTTTATCAATCTGCATTACTCATAAATTATCATTGCATTGATGAATCTAAAGCAATAGTTATTCGACGCGTAATCACATCTAATTGTCCACCTAACGTTTAGAGCTTCGCATCGCAATTTTCGTCACAGGAGCATAGCCAAAGGTGGCATGGGGAAGCCGCGCCCTTCAACCTACCTCAGTAACCACTGAGCTATCTAGCAGCTATGGCTCGGATTCCTAAGAAATCTCCCAACGTGTGCGAGTATTGCAGGTTTCACAAAATAGTGGGTACAAAAAGTGTTGTCCTTAACGTAATTTGCAAGAACCTAAAATCTGCAATGAATGGTTATATAATATTTTAGTTTGTTGCAAACGACAGCTAAAGATTTTTGTCTTTAGTGACTGGTTTTTTACTGTTTAAAATCTCTAAAAGCTGTAAGAGACTTTAGTCTTATGTAGATAGCCAATAAATGCAAAAATCATTAGTAGATTAAAATCTCTTGCAGCTAGCCAAAATTGTATTCTTCTACATGCTTATTACAAGATTTATCAAAAATGTTGCACGTACACGTAGAGCACATTAGGTACGTGTTAGTCAGAATCAATTTATAACATTAAATCCTTCAGTAGCGTTAGGCAGAATGTCGCGTTAGCCAGAAAGTGTCTCTCAAGGCAGAAGGTTGCGTATAGCAGAGTAAGAACCTCTTCGTTCCTGGACTTGAAAAAATTAAAGTAAGTTTAAATAATGCTAACCGTTACTAATATTTTAATTCATATTATGTCATAACTGTTTGGTGGGAAACAAAATTATGAGCTGCATGGGAAACGGCAATTAGTTTATTTTTGCCATAATAAGCCCAAACAAATATTTAATCGACCGTGATGAAAATAAGATTTATATTTCACTTCGCGCGCATCAATCAATTTCCTGCATTCGTCATTGTATTTGTGTCTTACTGAATTGCCTTAATATGGAAAATTTAGTGCAGTTTTTATTTCTTAAAATACGGGAGCAAATCGACAAAAGCAACTTATGAAAATCATTTGCGCACGCATCTAATTTCGAACTTTGGATTGTTTGGCCATCTAAATGACGCTGTAATTAATACGGATTTTGAGTAAGCCGCAGTACAGATCGTAATTCCAGAGGCCCGTGTTTGTGGTTGTGTTTTCCATTACGCCCAAGCGATTAACCGTCATATTGGTATATTTGGTTTGTCTGCAGTTTACAAACACTTCCCCGCGCACGGATGTGATAAAGCGCAGTACGCTGTGGTCAAGTAATTTGTGCGGCGTCTTGTTTCTTTTATATTTTGCCTACGAACCGTATATACTTAGCGTGGGTGCGGCTTTTGAGACAAATTCCGACGACAACACATGCGATCATTAATGAACGAATGATGCGATTTCGGAGCAGAAGTTTACAACTAGCAACAACTGTTCATTGCGAATTTGTTTGGCATGGTTCCTGTAATTTGACGGTAAAATCCAACTGTCCGAGGATGCGGCTTGACGAATTTTAAGCGTAGCGACAAGTTGTAAGTCTCCGCCGCTACTAGTTGTTCTGGGCCAGTGTTATTGTTAGAATTAAATAGGGCTATTTTGCCTTGACATGAAACCCAATTGCTCTCGCAGTAGTCACGAAACCGCATCATTCGTTCATTAATGATCGCATGTGTTGTCGTCGGAATTTGTCTCAAAAGCCGCACCCACGCTAAGTATATCAGGTTCGTAGGCAAAATATAAAAGAAACAAGACGCCGCACAAATTACTTGACCACAGCGTACTGCGCTTTATCACATCCGTGCGCGGGGAAGTGTTGGTAAACTGCAGACAAACCAAAGATACCAATATGACGGTTAAGCGCTCGAGCGTAATGGAAAACACAACCACAAACACGGGCCTCTGGAATTACGATCGTACTGGCGGCTTACTCAAAATCCGTATTAATTACAGCGTCATTCAGATGGCCAAACGATCCATAGTTCGAAATTAGTGGCGTGCGCAAAATGCTTTTCATAAGTTGCTTTTTGTCGATTTGCTCCCGTATTTTAAGAAATAAAAACTGCACTAAATTTTCCATATTAAGGCAATTCAGTAAGACACAAATACAATGACGAATGCAGGAAAATAATCGGTGTGCACAAAGTGAAATAAATCTTACTTTCATCACGGTCGATTAAATATTTGTTTCGACTTATATGGCAAAAATAAACTAATTGCCGTTTCCCATGCAGCTCATAATTTTGTTTCCCACCAAACAGTTATGACATAATATGAATTAAAATATTAGTAACGGTTAGCATTATTTAAACTTACTTTAATTTTTTCAAGTCCAGGAACGAAGAGGTTCTTACTCTGCTATACGCAACCTTCTGCCTTGAGAGACACTTTCTGGCTAACGCGACATTCTGCCTAACGCTACTGAAGGATTTAATGTTATAAATTGATTCTGACTAACACGTACCTAATGTGCTCTACGTGTACGTGCAACATTTTCCATAAAACCGGTAATAAGGATGTAGTAAGAATAGAGATTTTGGCTAGAGCTGCAATAGATTTTGAATCTAATTACGAATTTTGCATTTATTGGCTATCTACATAAGACTAAAGTCTCTTACAGCTTTTAGAGATTTTAAACAGTAAAAAACCAGTCACTAAAGACAAAAATCTTTAGCTGCCGTTTGCAACAAACTAAAATATTATATAACCATTCATTGCAGATTTTAGGTTCTTGCAAATTACGTTAAGGACAACACTTTTTGTACCCACTATTTTGTGAAACCTGCAATACTCGCACACGTTGGGAGATTTCTTAGGAATCCGAGCCATAGCTGCTAGATAGCTCAGTGGTTACTGAGGTAGGTTGAAGGGCGCGGCTTCCCCATGCCACCTTTGGCTATGCTCCTGTGACGAAAATTGCGATGCGAAGCTCTAAACGTTAGGTGGACAATTAGATGTGATTACGCGTCGAATAACTATTGCTTTAGATTCATCAATGCAATGATAATTTATGAGTAATGCAGATTGATAAAAAGCTATTTTTTGATCAGTTAGATGCTTTTTGAGAAAATTCTGTGAAGAATAGTTAACTGGAAAACTATAGTAACTATCTCATTGATGTTTAAATTAAGTTTATTCTTAACCGCACAATAATATCTGCAATCTGCCATTTTATTTTATAAATGGCATTTAAATTTACAATAATGTATATTTATAAACTACTATAAGAGCTAAATACAAACGCCGTGGTATCTAGGTGATAAATATGCCACCAACGTTCATTTGATTGCAGCCATAGTACTTTTTACAGCTTCAGTCCCCGTTTGATTATTTGAACAATTGTTGGAGTTTGGGATTAAAACACCTTCCAAACTTGTAAAAAATCTCGCACAAATGATTTTGTGCGTTATATTGCAGTATGTCCTAAATACTTCGACGACATATCGTAAGAATTCAGCACAACGTACCGCTATATCGTGGCAGTGTTTATTTTGATTATTTTTAAAGAAAATAGTGATTTGAACGCGATAATTGGTTTTAAGAGGAGGAACTGATTTCATGATGAAAGAGCAACCTAAGTTTTTTGCCAAACGTGGACTCATACATTAAATTTATAGAATGCACAAAAGCCTTGTGAGAGTTATTGGTTTAAGCCTTTGAAGTTTAAATTTCGAAAGACATTATGTAAATAGGGTTAGGGTTAGGCTGATAATAAGGCTCATATACGAACCTTAGTTTAGCCTTAATAAGAAACGATAAAACCTGCTTGTCGAGAACGGCACAGCCTGCATTTAACTTTTCTTAACTTTTAGTTTAAAATCTCACCTCGATTTCGGCCGCTATAATACATCACTCACCGAAAACTGCGTGCTTGAATTACATACCTTAAGCCATTGCAGCGACCATGTCTTATGAAAACAATATTGCCATGACATTACGTTGTTGTAAACGTAGTGACATCAATAGCGAAAGCTAAGAATATAGCTGCTACAATATCATATGATGGTATTGCACTCTCAATAGCACAACTAAACATTGCTGTCACGATAAAATTGTTTTGTATTGCACTGTCAATAGCCGAATCTAGAAATATCGCTGCTGCAACAATATTGCCTTATATTGCATTACAGAAAAAGCGTCGAGCTATTGCTGCGTCAAAAGACAACTTGTTGTTATTGTAGCAACAATACATTTCTTGCAAACATTGCTGCGAAAATAGATTGTTTCAAAGCATGGAGGCGACAATAAAAAATCTCTTTGTGTATTTTGTGTCTCTTGGGCATATTAAAAACCCAAATGATTTAGCTTAACCTTGCAAAAAGCGGTACATCTGCAGTTATATGGATCCCATATTTTGGAAATTAGGCGGGCTGCCTAACCACGTTAGAGAATCAGATGCTTTTGATGGTATCAGGCAACCGTGAGTTACAAATAAATGTATGTGTATAAGTATAATATATGTAAACTTGGCTATATACAACGCTCACAAGAACTACCAAAGTGAGTGGGTAACTTATGGCTTTCGGACAATGAAGTTTTATGTCGTAAATATGTGTAAACTTGGCTGGATACAACCCTTACAACAACTACCAAAGTTAGCGGAAAATTTAGGGCATTCTAAACATTTAGCCTGATCTGCTACCCGAGTACTTGAATAACCAAATTGAAAGTTGTAAATATATGTAAACTAGGTTGGATACAACCCTTACACGAAGTACTAACGTTAGTGGGCAATTTACGGTATTGGGATAATTTAGTCTGGTATATATGGTAACATTGTGTTTGAGTACCTTAGTACAACATTGTAAATATACGTAAATTTAACTGGATAAAGCACTTACAAGAACTACCAAAGTTGTGGGTAATTTAAAGCATTAGGGTAATTTTGTCCGGTGGGGTACCCGGTTAGTTATTAACTACCCCATTCGGTTGCCTACACAGAAATGTGAAAAATTTTCACAATACTTTTCAACAGGAATTCAGGTTTGTGTACGATTTTACCTTTCGTCAGAGCTTTAGCACTATTTTTGTCGGAACCGGACACTATAACTTCTTCTCTAGTGATGTAGAATTTTATATCCGTCCTAATGCGACAGCTTAATGCCAACTTTTGTGATTCCGCTAGTACACCGCTGCAATTCGCTGACGCTCGACGACAGAAACTTAAACTTCTGACAAAAGAAGTTAGTTTTTAAGTTGAAATTTTAGTTTAATATATATTTATCTTGAAAATATAAGGTGGGTACGAGTGCTAATATTCAGTATGGCTATAGAACAACATATTATGTATATTTTGAGCACAAAACTGAAAGCTTTAATAAACTTAAATCTTAATTTGCACCACAGAATAAAATATAAACAACACTTATCAATTATATCAGGCACAGCGTAATTCAAATTGTATATCAGTCCACGCGATTGATGATAGGATGCGTTAGTGATTTTATATCGTAATGCTCGCAGTCTGAGACTATCCAGAAAGGTGCAAAATTTCTGTGCAGAATACGATGTGTATTGTTTAAT
Source organism: Trileptium ribeirensis (assembly GCA_030248225.1). Lineage (NCBI taxonomy): Eukaryota > Metazoa > Nematoda > Enoplea > Enoplida > Thoracostomopsidae > Trileptium > Trileptium ribeirensis. The sequence goes on from JASANE010013212.1 coordinate 8,715, forward strand.
TGCAAAAGTATATACTTGTATCAAACTGATAAAGGAGCACGCTGGAACACCGAAATATAACAGGTAATGTGTCAAAATATACAAATGATAAGAGAGGTTGAGCGTTGAATTATAATGGTAGTGTATTAATGACAAAACATACACATAGTAAGGTGCTAACAAGACATATGTTGAGCATGAAGTATAATAGCAATGTATTAACGCCTAAATATACACATGGTAAGACGCTAACAAGGTATACATTGAGTATTGAATTATAATGGTAATGTATTAATGCCAAAATAGTCATATAGTAAGATAGTAACAAGGCATACATTGAGCAGAAAAGCATTGATGAGTCATGCAGTAATGAATAATAACTGGCAAAGCGAGGCGAAACCGATTAACGTGGCTACTCTGCATTTAGTGACCATTTGGACGTTTCAAATGCAGCTTACTAATCCGTTCGAAACTCGCAAAAATAGTAATGCACGATCAATACATTATGGGCAAAGCAAATTTGTTACGCATTAGTTCTATAAAACTTTTATTTCTTCCACCAATGACCGAAATGATTGGAAACATTCAATATTTTTTATCTCAATCTTTATGAGTTAAAATTTCCACCTTTATTTTTCAAGTTCCACGCACCTAGCGCTTTTCGAATTAATAATAACATGTGCTATCACCATGCATAGCCCATGAGAAACCCTACTGACTTTTCTAGCCCACTAACTTACAACTCGAAAAATACCGAAATATGAAAAATTTTGGTGACAAAATTTTGCCAGTTTAGCTTTCTGTACCCCGTAGGGTTAATAATATAACCCAGTGTAGGTTTACAAAACAAAGCTAATTTGGTTGACTGGTAAATAAACCTATAAGCTCATTGACTGGGCCCACCAAGCAAGAAACCAACTGTCAAAATTTAAAAAATTTCAACTTATTTGGATATATTTTAAACTTTGGCTCATAGCTGTAAAACGGCAGCTGTTACAAAAAATCGCATAACAGCAAAATTGTATACTTCTCTTTGACTGTCACCATTGTTCGATCCGATTCTTCTGGCAAGAGTTACGAGTTGGAATATCAAAGGACCCAAAATAGGCATAATCCAAGTCTCTAATTTGCGTTGGTTTTGTGCAAATTTAGGGAGGTAATCATACGTTATAAGCAGGAGCTCAGGAGGTGCTACGCGCCATTCGGAGGTCCTGGGCTACTGCCACCCAGTGAGGGTTCCACTCTACTCCTGAGGCTCCACAATCCTCACAAATTTTAGAAACTGAAGCAAAAATATATTAAAAATTGGTACTTCAGGGTAGGGGAGGGGTGTTCGTCAGCATTTTTCAGCACACACCGCCTGAGAACCTCCCATATTACGCCGATCCTGACTGCCACTGCAACAGCATAAACAAAAACGTTAGGTGGAGAATTAGATACGATTGCGCATCGAATAAATATAACTTTAGATTCAACAATGCAATGATAACAAGAGTAATGCAGATAGATAAAAAAGTATTTATTCATCAGCTAGACGTTTTTGAGAAAATTCTGTGAAGAATAGTTAGCAGGAAAACCATAGCAACTATTTCATTTCTGTTTAAAATAAATTTCTCCTTAACCGCACAATAATATCTGCAATCTGTTATTTTGTTTTAAGAATGGAATTGGAATTCACAATTTATCTATATTTAGAAAGTATTATAAGAGCTAAATACAAACGCCGCCGTATCATAGTGATGAATATATTACCGACATTCATTTGATTTGTGCCATCGTAACCTTTAGTACACTTTTGATTATTTCAATAATTTTGGCAATTTGGAATTAAAACACCTTCCAAACTTGTAAAAAATCCAAAAAACTGCGTTACATCGCAGTCTGCGCGAAATATTTTGATGAGACATCGTACGAATTCAGGCACAACGTACATTTTGAAATTCATACACTGTTTATTTTAATAAATTTTAGGAAAATAATGATTTTAGTTTTAAGACCAGGAACTGATTTCATAACCCTAACTGTTTTTACCTAACGTGGACTCACACACTAAATTTGTAGAATGCACAAAAGCCTTGCGATAGTTACAGGTCTATAAGTGGGGGAAGTTTGAATTTCGGAAGACACCGTCTTAGTTTTAGGTTGAGAATAAGATTCATATACGAACCTTAGCTTAAGCCTAGCCTTAGCATAACCAAATGGTAAAACCTGCATATTAAGAACTACATTTAGCTTGCGCCTCTTACATCGATTTCGGCCGCCATAAATCCGAAATAAAGTTGCTTTCCCAAGCGAAGCATCTAGTTTCGTCTTCAAAATGACATCCATGTAGTGCTTTGACAATGCAACGTTCAGTTTTCATATCGTTGAAAAAGTCATGCATTCAAATCATAGTCCTATCAGAAAGATTGTTCCGTTACAGAACAAATGCAATACGATATAGCCGTTGCATTAGCAATACCTAGTGTCACATGGCACTTCGTTCTCTTCACAACTCAGCGGGGTTTTGTATCTGTAAACCCACAGCATGGTACTGCACTGTCGAAGCAACTTCGCTGTTTGTAGTTACTATGGTAAAATTACAAAAACTTATTATGGCATATAAAATTCCACATCGCACTGTAGAATTCAAAATCTTCGTAAATTTGCGAAGAAACGGTTTGAAAAATAGCAAGATACATACATATAGCATTTTCATTTTATTGTCTCTAGTCCAAGCCTCGTGGGGCCTGGAGGACGTCTACCAGAAATAGCCAAGCTCGTCAATCATGTAATTATGCATAGAAATATGCCTGCGCTACGAACATGTAGGTCAGCTGTTAAAAACTAACCAAGTTACTAAAGCATGTATATATACAAACCGGCGGTGATCGGCGCGCACATAATCATAGCATAATTCTCGGCTGTAACCTATCATATAGACAATTGTTCGTTTATAACAAGTTACGGACGACGCATCGCTTGTAACACAATTTTTGAGTAGGTGTACGCATTATTCTGTGACCGGCCCATAACAAAGATGTTTGAGGAACGTGATCAGCGCGGCAAATACTTTTATATAGTTTTGTTTTATATTTGTTTTCGAACAGCTATAACATTATGTTTAGCAAGATGATTCGGTCATTCGTGGTGTAACGGCACTTTAGCAGCTACAAGAGCTTCTTAGTTTAACAAACCATAGCTCAAGCCTGTGTCAAATTAGATTTGAACTATTGGCTGAGGTTATCAGGCCGTACGCAACCGAGCAGTTGTGCCGAAAGACTGACCACCTAGCAAAAGCATAGTATTGTCGGGAACAAGTTCGATTCGAAGTACGTACTGTTCCGTAGCATTACCGTAACTGTCAAAATCATCAGCATTTCTGCTATCCTCGACTAGGGCTAGAGTGCTGATAACTAAATATTTCACAGTGTTATAGCTACACGAGCCACTGTCGGGTAAGCTAATTTGCCTCAGCTTCAAGCTGAATAAGCTCCACTCGCGGAGGTAGCCTTGATAGCCGACGGTACTTCATCCTCGGTATTGTAGGTCAAAGGCAATGACGCAAGAAACCAGAACGCCACCCCACACTGGTGGGATATTTTCTAAGACAACATCATTGTCTATACCCTAGCTGGAACATTGAGTCCCCCATAGCAAGGTTAATCCGAGCCAGAAATAAAAGTAAAACGAAATATAACCGCGTCACAGTTATGGAGGATCTTCGAAACAACACCGTATACTCAGATTGAACAAATGGGAAATAGTGGCTGGTGGTGCTCATATTATATCGTTGAAGAGGGCCTGTATTAAATAATGCAGCATTCACAGAAAAATGCGTGCAAAAACCGGGCAGTTTTGTCTCTTACAGCCGTCCGTAAGAGACAAAAATCTCTTAAAGCTGGCTGTATAATATTTTAGTTTCATACAGATAGCTATAAGACACTTTTGTCTCTTATGACCAGCTATAAGAGACAAACGTCTCTTATAGCTACCCGTAAGGTTTTGAAGTCTTTTACAGTTGGCTTTAAGAGACTATTGTCTTTAACAGCAATGTATTATAAACTAAAATCTGTTATAGCTGCCTTTAAGATACTTTTGTCTCGTATGGCCAGTGGTTAAAGACTATTATCTCTTGTGGCCAACTCTAAAAGACAAAAATCTCTTACAGACGGTTGCAAGAGTTAAAATATCTTACAATTGGCTATAAGAGACAAAAGTGTCTTATAGCTATCTGTATGAAACTAAAATATTATACAGCCAGCCTTAAGAGATTTTTGTCTTTTACGGACGGCTGTAAGAGACAAAGCTGCCCGATTTTTGCACGCATTTTTCTGTGAATGCTACATAATTGCTTGTCAAAAACCTTTTCATATAGGTATTTTCTGGTCATTTCGGAACGCGCGTGACATAGACAATTATGGTGGTGGTGTTACCCTGACTTAACTCGCAGCAATTGATATCAGTTCTAGAACAGACAGTAGCGGGGTTTCTAAGCCAATTAATCTTGGGCTAACCGCTCAACTTCTTGCTTAATAAATAAAACGCGTGCCACCCTTGCTTATCATTCACCGGGATATAATCGGAAACAACTATAACTCCCATTTTGTGTAGACGAGTCCCCAACTCCATCAAGTACCGATAGCCAATATAAGCACTCAGCCCATCAAGACTTTAAAATATAACACGGAGTAACACAGGCATTCCGGACAATCCCGAATGTTCTAGAAACCTAAGTAAATACATGATACTAACCAAGTATTGAATTCCGACATTAAAAATTTTACGGTGTTTCTTATTTACAGCAGCAGGGACGTTGAAAGGCGATCGGGGAGGAGCTGGCTCCCACCTTTGTAAAAAAATTACTGCTGGAATTATAACAAAATAATTGTGGACGACCGTTTCCGCCTCACGTTTTGTATGACCTCCCACTTTTGAAGCGATAACGACGCCCTGTAAAGTAGAACCTATCTGTCATACAGGGGCGTCACAAGTCATACAAAAATGAAGGAACCCGGCAAAAAATCGGAGGGCCGGTTGTTTGCAATTATTTTTTATAATCCCAACAGTTATTTTTTTCGCGTTTGTCAAAAGTGGAGGGGACGGTCCCCTGTCCACCTCACTTGCGACGCCACCAATGCCATAACTTCCATATGATTCTTAAAATGGCGTTCTTTTCTGTGCATCATGAAAGAATAATTTCCATATCTATATTTCATTTCAGAAACCACAAACGGCAAACTTAATTTTATGTTATATATTTCTGGGCCAAAACACTGAAAGGTTCAGTTTTATACTGTTAATAACGTAAATCCTAAAGAACAGCTTAGAAGGTTATGTGGGCGGTAGCCTCCTGATATATGGGTTTAGCATATGGTTCATATAATGGCCTTAGCAGACTAGGTTTATCTGGACCGGCACCGCTGGAATATAGCTTGCGACCCTGATGTTGAATTTTTGCGTATGTGCCAATTAAACACAGTGGTTTTAAATTAATTCTTTAGCTATGGTGTCCGAAGATAGTTTTTTTATTTTTTCCAAGCTAGAGATTTTATTAATTTCAGCAGAACTGATGAGCTGAATTTCAAAGACGATAAAGAAGTGTTTTATACACAAGCCAATCTTGGAATATGTATCTGTTATATGTTCGCTAGATTATTAATAAGGCAGTATGAATTCTTCATATGTGTCGATGGGGGTCAATGTAACCTCCTGAGGGTCTAACCCCGACAATTTCCGTTTAAAGGTCCGCACCCCTCTCCCCCTAACGCTGCGCCGGTGCCACACGCCCTAGGCGCGTGGAGAATTCATAAAAATGTGGTAAAAAGTGAAAAAAATTTGGATTATTTGCAGTCGAGAAATTTTTTGCAATGTAATAATTAAGAAACATTTATCACGAATAGGCACAAATCGATGGAAGGGGGGTTAAGTTCCTAAAAAATTCAGAAATTTACGCCGCTGACGACTTCATCTTTCCCGAGGAACTTTCCCGACAACTTACACAACTAAGCCGACGGAAGTTAAAAATAAAAACTTATGCTAATTCCTGTGCGCGAAGGAAAGAAATTTATGTTAAACGACGGAAACGAGAACCGAGGCTTCTATGGAGAGTCCTTCGGCGTTCCAAGGGAGGCAGACTGTCGTGGAAGTGCGGTGCCATCTGCGCTTATGGCTTCGGCGCCTGCGGTACCATGTGGTGGATTGGGCAACCTGTCGGCTCAAAAGGGTGATCAGCGCTTTGTCCTGTGGGAGGGGGGCCCCACCTGGCATGAGGGATAGGGTGGTAATTCATTACGCTCCGCGTCTCTTTTATGAGTATGTATGGGGTTAGCATAACATGAAATCACTAAAATTGGGCGGCAAACTTTGCTATTTAGACGCAATTTCCATTAGACGTTTGCAGAAAAACTATGGCTAAATGTTGTAAACATACAGCTGTAACCACTCGCGCACCTCTTAGACGCTTTGGGCAATCAATTTATTTATCATTTATCTAGCTCTCAGGGAAAATAAAATTATAACTTCTTGGCGATTAGTGCGGCGCTTACGTTAGAGACGACCCCATGTTTGTCCCCTAACGGTCTAGACCTCATCATGCAGCAGATATACGGTGTAAGGTATCCCAAACTATATAATAAAATACATGATGTATTTGTACTAGTGGACGAAATTTTCGAATTGCATATAGCAAAACAAGAACCTTTCAAAGTAACCAAGACGCGTTACCCAGCTGCACCGTCTACTTCCTACTAAAACGGTACCAATACGACTCTGGCCTCCTCGACTTTCAAGGGAAAGATGGCGATACACCTGGTACCAGGGAATCAATTAGCTTAGCAAAAAGCAGACGGGAACCAAGTTTGCATCGAAATTTCAGCTACATCTTAACCTTAATCCTATTGATCATATAAAAATTTACAGGTTTCAGTTAAAGTATGTCAGATGTTTGTATAAGTAATATGATTCTATAAATTTGATATAATGTTGTAGATATATATATATATCGAATTCTGTATCCCACAGGTCCGGAACACACGTACCGGTTCACTATGGTGTGCCTGGCTCGCAACACAAAATCACCTTCCAGGGCCGCCAGACATTGACAAAGCTATGTCATACGAAAGAAAACACAATACATACATACGCTTATACATTGCTATACACATGCATATATATTAAATCAACTAAACTGAAACAACAGTGACAATGTAACGAAAACAGTGACAAATACAGGGACAATTCGACCACTCTGGTCGATAGCAAACATGAACTGGATCATCGTTTTTTGGTGTACTTCGTTGTACTTAATGAAACTCCAGTAGTCATCTTGGCTCTAAATGTTCTAATTCGCGGACGTTAAGGATCCTGACAACATCTTGCTGATGCAATAGTTTTTGCGGCCAATTACCACTGTAAACCTCTTGCTACTGTCTAGAAGGTTCTTTGCTTTCGACCAATGCACCGTTGCTGTCAGCTATGCCAAAGTATATCGAGATTTTGTAAATGACAGTGATTCATGTTTTTAGACCTGTTAAACATCAAATCCGAGAATTCGGTACAAATGCCAGGACCACAAGATTTTAAAATTCATCATCACGATCCAATACAGAGACCTAAATATACGCACATATATCCATATACTGCCACGCATTGCCATTAAGGTTATAATTTATGAAAAATTATAACATTGCAGTTGCCATGTGTCAAGAAATATGATACACCTGCATCAGATCCAGCATAGTGTTCAATACAGTCGTATAAAAAAATTTCCAAAATCCACAACACTGCTACCATTATCAAAGTATAGTGCTCAAGGTAGCTGTTTTACTGACGGCGAAGTATAAACAAACTAGCAGTGCTTCCATTTTTTGTACAGGCAAAAAACCATAGGGGGCAAATTAAAAATAAATTTTGTGTATACTTTCACACACAAATACATACATATATGTGATGTTTTGTTTATATATCGTTTATTTTATATGTATTGTATTATTTTCTGGATTTCCGTTATCGCCCGTGCTTAGTGGTAGGAAATGGCGTAATCGCAAACCCGGTTGAGCTTTGCTTGATCGTTCCGCCTACAAAATAGTTCACGGAGAGGGCCTCATCAAATTTTTCTCTGAAATTTCAAAATTTATCCGGATTCTGGTAGATTCCTGCACGTCTAGTCCAATGTTATGAACCAAAATGGTCGCGTTTCAATTAATTGTGATAAGGGAAGTTCTAAATTTAGAGTTAGGGTGTCCGGATGTCACGACTTGTCAAAGACTGTACACGCTGCATTTTGTATTGTAGCAGTCATCCTTTTTCAATTTTATCATTATCCAGTTATGCAACATTGGTAAACCTGGCTTTCGTCCAATTTTGCAGTTTCCTTGTTCGAAAAATTAGTAAACGAGACCAGCTTATCTACTGCACAGCGAAGCCAGGATAAAATTCTGTTTACATGGCATTACGGTAATTTACAACCTATAATAACCTACGTATAACCAAAATATGTTTAATATAGATGCAACTTCTTAATTTGCCGGTCGGCGCTCTGGTAAGTGAAGAATATGAAGATGGTTGGCTCAAAAGTTGTTTAGAAATAGAGTACCTGGTAGCATCAGATATACCTAGTATGGTAGAGTATGTAAACAGTTGCGACAATTAGTTGTATGTCGCAAAAGCCGAAATCCAAACTTTCCTCAGTATTTCTACACATATTGGATAAAGATAAAAGTGTAGAACTAAATACCCAATGCGATAGTTTCCAACAAGCAGAACATTTTAGTGGACACGGCTTAAAAACTAACACACTTACAAAGCCGAAGCTGTTGCACAGGCTGACTATTCGTCGTAGTTCGGCTTTATTAACAGCTGCACTGTAGAGCTTTCCCAGAATAGTCGGCCGACCGCCTATAGCTTGCCAGATAGGATGTATCGCTAGCCAATTTGCAAAACAGCTGCCACGTATCTCCGAAGATGTAACAATATCTAATACGTTACTGAAGTGTTTTATCGTAGAAGAAAACGGAAACACCTACTGGTTTGAAAATTCGCTGTGAATTAGAGAATACCGATTTATATAATCTACAAGAAAACCTACTCGATGCATATACACGTGGCACTGATCACTGGATGACAAATTGACAACCCGTGCAGTGACTTCGTCTAGGCTCGATACAATATCTGTATTCAAATGTCATAGATTATAAGTGCCCCAAAATTTCAGCTCTTAAAGATATTTCCGGTGACCATCTTCGTTTAGAACAATTCAGAAACTACGAAAAGCACAAAACTTAATACAACTAATTAGATTATCCATGTTCCGATACACAGAAACTTAGGATTTTTCACACAAAAAATTACATTTTTACGTGAATTTTTTTAATTTAAAACTTAGTTTACAGCAAAAATCCTGATTCAATGCCGGCGACCTAATTGCATTTTTTAGCACACATAAACTGAAAAGTTACATATTTTCAACTAAATTTTGCATATTCCGGGCATTTTCAAACAGAACTCCAGCGTTAGGGGCATTTGCCCATTTCCCGACTTCACGCATATAGGTGTACAAAATGCGCATCTTCGCAGTCACACCATATAATGGATGGTGACAGAAATACTTATAGGGGACTAAACTTCCATATGAGGACCGGAGGGTTCTTTATAAAGCAAACGCGGCATATTAACGCAACTTGAGCAAACTTTTCGGTCCAAAGAAACTTATGTTTATTGGGCAAACTTTTCGGTCCAAAGAAACTTATGTTTATTGAGCATGCTCTTAAAAACAGTTTCTAGTTTTAGTGAGATGGTTATCGCAACAATGACTTAGTTATGTACTGTCGGCCTCATAATAACAATCACCTGGTTTCATGCAACGAGGTACCCGGCCTCAAGAAACACTAATATTACCCAATCGGAACGAAGATTTCAATGTTAAATTATACTCGGCGGTATGTATCTACAGTCAGGAGCTTTATAAAGTAAATGGAGGGCAACAGAACTCGAACTAAGCTGCTTCCACTAATGAAAAATAATTTGAGCAAGTATTTTTCCTAATACGTGTCGATGGCAGTCAATGAAAACCTCATGAGGCCCAATAGGTGGTACGCTAACCTCAAACTAAGTCATCACATCTCTTGATAATTATTTTTTCAAATTTATGAGTGGGAAATAATTTTCAAGTTCTCAATAGATTATTACCGTATCAATTTCGCAAATAATGGTTTCCAGAATTCGGTACACAACATTGCTATTGCGACTTCCCTTAGTAAGTAGGTGCTTATTTTCGCGTAGTGAAAATAATAATAAAATTATTTGAATTAAAATCCAAAAATCCTTCCTTATTAAACCGTCTACCTGGATGAGCTTTAATATAAGCCACGCGTTGGTAGTAGCGCATATTTACCTAACGAGTCACTGAACGAATGGTTCCGTGAAAGATTCGGACCTACTGAACATGTACCTTTAAATGGAAAACAGTCCTTTGCTGTATTATTATCAGATCTTAGTCGGTGGGCTTCGCCACGGGGTATGCGGTGAGCAGGTTCAGGGTGATAAGGGAGGCTCATTTCCCAACCAATTTGCAACTGCAACAGTTTTTCGATATTTGTCCATATCGCTATACCATCCGTTGACTCGCTCTCCCACAATGGGTGAGTGCTCCCCAGCTGAAATTTCTAGTAACGCCCCTGTATATAGACCAATTCATGTAACTGGTTTCTAAAACACAGCTTGATAATGCAGAATTTTTGTGTGCACCGTACACATCTTATTTTATTGTATTTCATATTGTAAAAAAATTTGCACTGCGTTACTGGTATCTAAAACACTTTGGTTGCGGTCATTGTACGCACTGCCCCAAACAGTTCCGCCCTGAACTCTTTTATACAGAATTATAAGCGTCTGAAACTTCGTCAAAACTTAGCTTTTAACAAGCAAAATCTTGGATACTCACTATCGTACATCATTTCATCCCGCAATAGTACAGATGAAAAATGGACATTACGTTATCCCTATTTGCAGATTCTCCTGTACTTTATAGGTACACGCTTTGTTTTTTAATGCCCCTGAATACTGCCAAAGGTCTGGACCGATCTCGACTATTTCGTTCCAGGGACGTAGAAAGCACTTGTCATACGGTGGAGATGTATTGAGCACGGGATTTGTAGTTGGGGACCAGCGTAACTGAGTCTCAAGATTCTTCCTTGACATGCCCTCGCTTTTCTATCATCTTTCACGACGGTACGCACGGAAACATAGCAATGCACATGTTCTCTCTTTTGGCTTAGCCTCTGTTCCGTTACAGTATTTAGTGATTTTGTGACCAATCTAAGTTCTATTATTACAGAACATTACGTCCTATACTAAAAATATAGAAACTTAACCCTTTCATGCCGGGAAGGACCATATGGCCCAAGGCCATACGAACTTAAATTTTACAACACAGTTGTATTGGAGGTGCGAATTCCGGGAAGGGCCAAAACATCTGAGTATATTTGAAGAATTATGAACGCGCATTACGCGATTAATTACATAGCTATCAATGTAGGAGGTTTTATTTCAAGGTAACAATTCGTGTTGGTGTAAGGTTATGTTTTGAAACCTGCTATGAGTCATCTGTGGATTCTTCAAGGTTATATAAAATAAGTTCTTGATCTAGGCGGCTAGCACTTTGCTTTAAGAGTGGTAAATTTTTTGAAATGTGCCGTGTTATAAAATAACCGTATTTGTTTTATCGGGGCCATATGGCCCCTCCAGGACGCCGTCATCCCAGGAACAGAATTGGTTGCAACGTCATATAATTATTTTCTGGAATCATTTTGCCAACAGTATCAATCAGTTTTTATTATATGATGGTAATATACTAAATTATGTTGTTCTTGTTTTTCAGCATTATAGATTTATATTTATAAATGGAGAGTAAGCTAGAATATCATACTAGTACCGACGGCAAAGCTATACCATGGCTTATACTTGCACCAGGGCTGGAATCTGAAGAAGATACTGATTCAGACAACTGTGACGCTTGTTCAGATGGTGAACTATCTGACGAATTTAATACAGAATACAATATGCGAGAATTAGCTGATATGGGTGATTTTCGTCAGCAGCAAACAGCAGAAGACAAGGGTTCCAATAGCGCTGCAACTGATCAGGAGCCAATACAAGACAATTCAGCAGCATCCGATTCATTTCATACTTCAGCTAAATCGCGTTCATACAGATGGGCTCACGTAAATCCTCCTCCATTCGACACTCAGTACAGTCTGCAGTTTTCTGAGCCGCCGTATTCTGAAATTCCTTGCGCCTTAGATTACTTTCGTATGTTTTTCGATCAAAAAATGATTCAAATAATAGTGGACGAAACTAATTACTATAGCACACAGCGCAATATAAAGCGTTCTATTGGGACATGTGTGGATGAGATCGAAAAGTTTTTAGGGATTTTGCTAAGAATGTGTATTGTTCACATGCCACGTTACCGCATGTATTGGGAAAATACTACGAGGTATGACAAAATTGCGTCGGTTCTAGGTAGAGATCGATTTGAGCTCATAAAGCAATATTTGCACTTTGTCAATAACGACAACGCGCCAAAACGCAGTGATCCAAATGGGGATAAACTTTTCAAAATCAGGCCGTTGTTTGAAAGGCTCCGTCAAAACTGTCTCAGCATTGAGCCTGAAGAACACCAGGCGGTTGATGAGCAAATAGTTCCGTTTTGCGGCAGGAGCTCACTTCGTCGTTACTGCCCAAAGAAACCACAAAAGTGGGGATTTAAAATTTTTTCGCGAAACGGCGTGTCGGGATTCTGTTACGACATGGACGTCGAAGGTGCAGCGGATCCCACTTTTCCGGCCGTTGCTACCGTTGGCACAAAAACCTGGGGATGTTGTTATGAAACTTTGCAGCACGTTGGAGCAACACGCTAACTATAAATTGTTCTTTGACAACTATTTTACTTCCTTTGAGCTACTGATTGCATTGAAAAGTCAGGGTATTTGGGCTATAGGAACGATTCAAGCTAACAGGGTTGCCAAATGCGCACTAAAAACGGAAAAAGATTTGCAGAAGGAAGGAAGGGGATCTTGGGACATGGTTAGCGATCGCAATTCACGGTTGACGGTTATTCGTTGGTTTGATAATAGGGCTGTGCAGTTGGCATCCAATTACGCTGTTGCTGAACCGTGCGACCAAATCGAGAGATGGAGCTCCAAAGAGAAACGTCATGTGAAGGTATGTCGACCAGCTATTGTAAAGGCTTACAACAAATCTATGGGCGGCGTTGACTTGTTCGACATGTTCACTGCCCTCTATCGATTACATCATAAAAGCCGCAAATGGTACATGCGATTTTTCTTTTGGATTCTCAGCACCAGTGTTATCAATGCCTGGATTCTGTATAAGCGACAATGTCCGTATTTTGCAGTTGAAAAGCGAAAGATGATGGATTTATTGGATTTTACTGCCGATATTGCATCGTCACTAATTTTGCGCAATCCTACGAAAGCCCGTGGTCGTCCGAGCAATGAAGAAGCAGTTGTTGCTAAAAAGCCCCGTAACGCGCCAGATTTCGATGCGCCACCACAGTCCATTCGATTCGACAACTTGTCGCATTGGCCGATTCATCGCCCAGATCGCCCGAAATGCTTTTATTGCAGACAGAAAACCAGGATCGGCTGCCGGAAGTGTGACAAGGGACTTTGTCTGACCGAAAGCAGGAATTGTTTTCTATCATTTCATACAAAAAAGTAAAATAAAACAGACATCTTGGACAACTGGCCATCTAAAACAGATTTTGACAGTAACACTGTATTGTATGTTTCGTGACATTTTTGTGCCGGGAAGGGCCATATGGCCTAGAAATGTAATTCACACTGTGACGGTTTTTATTAAAAACAAACAGTGACTGTTGGTTCTTAAGGTGATAATAATAATGTTTATGAAAAGGAGTAATTTTCTCTGCAGCTTTCATTATGTAGCCGGCATGAAAGGGTTA
>JASANE010013213.1:0-10873 GCA_030248225.1 Trileptium ribeirensis
ATTATTTCCTCGAGTTCTTTTGCAGTATTATTCGACATTTGATCCTCACTATTGGTATTTTTTGGTTTGACAAACGGTTCTTTTTGCGCGTTTATTTCCGGTGGAGTTCTTGGAGTGGCATTTTCGGTATTTTAGATGGATATTTTACTGGACTTGCGTAATTCGTCTCGATTATGTAGACTATTAGTTTTTATTACGATATAAATAATTTAATTTTAGCTTATGCCATATTTGGCACTGGGCTCAATTTTTAATTTTTGCGAAAATGCTGACCAATTTTATTTTATTATAATTGTTCCCCAATTTTACACGATATCATCATTTTAGACCATGTTTTATTGTTATGTTTGAATGCGGGTAGAGGTGGACTATAATGTATTATGCAGCTATAGGATTATTAAAAGGGGACGGAATTCGTCACTTGATGTGTGGTCCGTCTGTAAACCATTACTGATATTTCCTTTTCTTGGCGCGCGTTACTTAGATCAGTGTATTTTGATTCCTTATGGCGCTGCAGCGTGACTACTCCATTTGCTCGTTATTGGATTTCGATAAGAAACAAAAGAGCCGTCACTAGAATTTTTACTGGGGAATTTTGGCTTTAAGTTTCACAATAATACGTTGGTCTTACGCCGGTTCAATTTTTACCATATCATCCCTATTAAGTCGCTTGTTTTCGGTCTACGACTTTTCAGCTGCCTCGGGCACAAATGATTTTTACCAACTTCTATTTCGCAAACTCCAACTGTATTTGGTACACACTAATTGAAAACCCGTCGCAAGTCGGCTAAAGCCCGATCTCGTTGAACTATCTGTTGAGTGAGCCGTGCACTAAATATTCCCTGAAACTCAAAACTGAGAGCACTATTATTCTGAATAAGTTATTTAGTACTTGCAGTTAGGGTTTCTATTAGTTAAGTCCTCTTGTGAGGTTTGTACGAGGTCGCCGAACGGTTGGATCCGCACGTTTATTTAAGTATCTTTACCTTTTATCTAGGTTTACACAATTCCTTAGTTTCCTCTTGCGGGATCGTACGTAGTCGCCGAGAGGTTGGACTCGCACGTTTATTTAATTACCTTATATTTTCCTTGGATTTACGCTAATAATTCCTTATGTTAACGTTCCCGCTCCCGGAAGGATAAGCTAGGCGCGTGTTATTTCCAATAAAGGTTAAAATTGTGTTAGTTACGCTCGTGCTGACTCAGGTTTTATTTGAGAAAATAGTAGGAATAAACTAGGTGTTAGGGTGGTGCCTTTTTCACCACTAAATTTTTTCTTTTTCTTTTCAATAAAGGCCGCCCCCACGCCGCCCTGGTATTCCTGTCGACCTGGCGTTTTATATATTGCTTGATATAACGTGTATATTATATATACTATACCCTAGCTAAGTAATTTATAACTTAATTAAAATTAACTATAATACAACTTATTATTAGTTCTTTATAAAATCCCCCTAAATATTCCCACTGTTCCCCAACCTAAATTTAATATCCCAAATCATTGAAAACACATTTTCCTCCTCTCTACCCTTTTTCCTATAATATATGCCTTACCCACCCTTTTTTTTACCCAAAGCCGCCCTGGTATTCCTGTCGACCTGGCGTTTTATATATTGCTTGATATAACGTATATATTATAGTTGATTGTTTTTGTACTCGTTGTATGATGTTTTGTCTACTGCATACGTTGGCTATCAAATGAGGAGGGCGTAACTACGACTCATCACTCACGGTTTATATAATGCTGCACCTGCGTACTGTGTGTAGGCTTTGTTTGTGTGTGCTTTCTACAACAGACTTCGGGGGATTGTTCTCACCACTCGAATTCTGGCTCGCAAGTGAGCTTCACTAGTATATGAGAAGTTAGAACATACTCATATTTGTTGACACAAAAGTGCGGTTATTGTGAAATTTGTACAGAATTTTGCATGTTAATTATATTAAGCACATATAGACTGTAACAATTAGAGACACTGTGATTACTTTTGAATATTTTTAGTATATAACTGTAGAATTTACATAGGTTTTGCCCATAAGTTTTGAGGTTTTCTCGTTACCATTGTTTTAGCATTATAGCTGCTTCTGCAGCGAAAATATAACTATCTCATCTACTGAAAAGCAATGAATTGCTAATACTCCTGGTTGAGCCTCGAGTGCGTTTTAAAACGTATCGCATTTGACTGTAGGCTTTGTGAGTAAAATTGATATTGAATTTGATTGTAGGCTTTGAGAGTAGAATTGAGCACAATTTTCATGTTGTGAATCGGCTCGGCTTTTCCTGAATCATGCCCGGCTCTACTCGACTGTTCCGATGGAACGCGAGGCTGGGCTCACCTGTTAGGCTCCTAATAATGGTAGTTTGCCATGTAGTAGTAGAGAGAGCATAGTGTAACACAAAAACAATTAAATGAACTACATATCATTGCTGTTAAAATCAGAGCCGAGGCTGCTTTTGCAGTTGGCAGCTGTTATAATTATGTTATTGTTTTGGCAATGAGCTTTTCAAAGCAGACTGTAGCTTTTCAAGACACACTCGGCTCGACTCGGCTCTTACAGACAAATCTTAGGCTCTGGCGTGGCTCTTCAGACATCATGACCGGCTTCGCTAAGCTCGGCTCAAGAGCCAAGAAGAGACGAGCTGAGCGAAGACCATAAATTCTCACGTATATTTGACAGCCATAATTGCTACATAAACCTATGCCAGGTTATATGCGCATGTTTGTCTGGGGATATTCAAAGTTATGCTTATTAAATTTCGGATTATGTTTATAACTGAGGCATTGCTAGAAGATCCTAAAAACTCGTCCTCAATCAGCTGTTACTCCAGTAGGATTAAGTGAGGGTTTAACATAATTAGAATCCGAGTAAAAGTTGAAATGTTAGTGTGTTTTTGATAGTTTAGCGAGATAGGGTTTAAGAAAATCCAACCAGAATTTAGGTAGTGTGCTTAAGCGGAGGTGCAGTTAGTTTCTGACCTTTAGTCCTCCTAAGAACCTGTCGGTGTTGAAGGCAATAGGCTGGCCAAGTGAGTACGGTTAAGCCGTGTTTCTGCATTTCTTTGTATTGTTTGTATATTTAGTAAGTTTGAAAAATCCGCTGAGTGCGAAATACATTGGTAATAATTGATGTCCTTAGGCCTAAGCTAATAAAATATTCCTGGACCACACGAGTTATAACATGGCACACTGCGGCTCAATTTGATACCGTTTTTGTATAATCGAACGCGATAAGCAGCACAGCTTTGCATGTAAGGTTAGATTCTACATTAGATCAGTTGAAGTTCCACTAGCCGTATCCTAAAACCTTCAAGCTATAACCGTGCTTAGTATCTAATCTACTTTTCATGACGGAATCGAAAATAGATCGCAGCAGAAAAAACCAACGATATAAACATAAATAATCTTGAGGGCGTTACGTTTACTAGCGTATTTAACAGATTACGACGTTATATCTAATTCAGAAATAACATTGCTGGTGGTACAAAGTTGACCAAACTCATGCCGCAACATTGAATTAAACTGGCATTTATCGGGTGCGTACCGCTTATATCAGTTACTACGCGTTTTAGGAGCCATTATTCGGTTTCGTAGGGAACCTAGCAAAGCGATCGAATAACAAAGCTCGTTTAAACGCACGCCCGCATGCAGTAAAGGACATCACATCGCAAATGGGCAATGTTTTGCACTAAACGAAATTATTAAGCTGTGCGATTAAATTGGCAGTAATGGTGCCACTAAATTTAATATGTGCCTAGCAATATGATTGTTGCTAAATGTTGAAGGATGAAAAATGAATCAATAATACTAAAACTATACTTGGAAAAATTATGGTCTTCACAGCTAAGTCCCACGAATGAAACGTTGATTCTGAAGCATTTGTGAAATTTGCAAAGTGTGCTATAATGGCATGTTTTGGAAATGTTTTGATCATTCCTTGCAATCTATATACAATGATTTGTATTTTTTTGATAAATCAAGTCGTCAAGTCGAATCCCTGTAAATTTAATTCTTGAGATTTGTTTATAAATATGATTGCCGTCAGGAGTTAACTGTTTATGGTTTTAAAGTTTGAGACTGACATCTGTGTTAGCGTTTAGTTTATAGCATTTAGACGCAAAAGTCAGAAGATAGTATATGTTCTCATGGTCTCCGCGTACATCGTGATTACTTTTTTGAAAAATATGATTTGTTTTATTTTTGCTTGAGGTGATAAATTATCAATCTTTCAATCCAAAAATATCCTGCTTTCAGGCCTATTCGTTAAATTCCGGAGATACATAGCCATCGTATATTTATGTCAAAGAGAATTTCGCGAATCAAATAAATATTTTATATCTATTTAGGCGCTGCCTATTTGGCTTAGAGCTGTAAATTAGCAAATTTTCAAATAGGACACTCAGTTTACTTATGACTATGCGCTGTGTACTATAGCATCTTCACATCACTCAAAACGATCCGGATCTTCGCTGGCTTTACCGCCACTGATCAGTTTCGGTCTGAGCTGTTACCGAGCTTCTGTGATGGCGGAGTTACAGGAAAGGCCATAGATGCTAAAGTTGACTCGTTTTGCCAACGTCTCTCGTGATATGCGACTCTTTCAGTGGTCCGACTACGATTCCGAGCTATTTACCGGAAGATACTACAATCGATTTATACTGGCTGTGGAAGTTTGCTGACTATGACAACTGAAATGTAACTGTATTGCTGTTATGCAGGTTTTACAGAATAATGAGTGCAAAAACTAGGCAGTTTTGTTTTTAACAGCCTTTTGCAAGAAACTAAAATCACTAATGGACGGTTATATGATATTTGATATTGCTGATTTCTTGAAAAATGAGATTTTTAAACGCGTGCTAGAGATTTATGTCTTTAATGTTTGCTTGTTTGATATTTACATCCCCAACAGATAGCTGTAAGTAACTTTAGTCTTATATAGATAGCCAATAAATACAGAACACTCTAACAGCTAATTGTTAGAGACCAACGCGGCGTTCACGTTATAATGTACCCGCTGTTCGGAATTTTTGTGCCCCTGTACACGCGACCCTACCGTCTAAACAGTCAGGGTGACACCCATACTTTAATCAATTGTCAAGGCTGTACGACACATCTCTAGCTACTACATTTTTCTTTATAGTGTAGTACATACGCTTAGTTACTAATTTGGCGCAATTAACTGTAACGGACACTGTCTGTAGCTAATGCGGTTTATTAGTCAACTGTGCTGTGTAGGTTTTTGAATTATCGATATTTGTATCAAGGCCATATGAACGTTGATGGAAAAATGCCGCACACTGTCAATAAAACTGCAAGAAAACACGGTGTCCTTGACAATGTTGAGAAATGGCAATATCCCCAGTTACCTAGCTATTTTTGAAAATAATTATAAAAAACATGGGGATGTCTGACACACCTTGTTGTCGACAGTGTGCCTGACATTGTGTGGTGTACATAGGTTCCAAACGATGCGGACATTATAACATGAAAGACGCAAATATCTCTTGCTGCTAGCCGTAACAGATTGTTGTTTCTAATGGCTAGCTGTTATAAACTATTGTCTCTTACAGCCAGTTCTAAAATACAAAAGTCTCTAATAGCTATCCATTAGAATTTCACATATAAAACGGTTTGTCTGTAAGAAATTTTTGTGTATTACAGCTGGCTGTAAGAGACAAAAGATTCTAACAGCTAGCCAGTACCTAGCTTGCTAGTAATACAAGGTGTAAGCTCATAGTCGTATAAGTTTAAACTCAGAGGTCTGCTAGTTTTTATCAGCGCTTAGTCGGGGATAAGTGGATAAATAAATATTGTTAATCTAATGTTTCTTCAGCTGCCAGTATCACTAAAAGTCATCCACTGAAACTAATTGGTCCACGTAACAACTGTTTTATTTTAGCTAGCAATGGCGTTTTCAAGCCCTTGTAATCTTTAATGATTATCTTAGATATAATCTAATTGCTATAACGATATAATCTATCACACCGAAGTTGTTTTGGTCCTGATATAGTGTGTCATGAACAATAACCGTGGGGAAATAAATGTAAAATGTAAAAGAATAGCGAAGTGTAACCGTTAAATTATATTTAATTTATTCGGCTTTTTTGAATTAACGGTAGACTGGTCCGGTTACGTAACTACTGCTGGAGCCACCAATATCGGAGAGTAAAAGAATAGCGAAGTGTAACCGTTAAATTATATTTAATTTATTCGGCTTTTTTGAATTAACGGTAGACTGGTCCGGTTACGTAACTACTGCTGGAGCCACCAATATCGGAGATTGATTGAAACCCATGAAAAGTTTATAAAATGTAGTATACAATATAGATATAGAATATCTTTAATATATTATAGAGGCTATGGATATATTTTAAATTTTGCAATAAAAATTTATTTTATAAAGAACATAAAAAATACAGTCTGCAGGATTTTTAATTCATTGAATCAGTTTGTTGAATGTAACAGGCGAATGTACCAATGCATATGGACGAGGCCCAGCATCGACCCCGGTGGTTTATATATAGATGAAGATCGTTGTTCAGGTACCGTGACAGCAGTTGGGCCGATTTATTTCGATTGTGTATGATGTTACGAATGTCTTCGACGTATACCATCGAATTGTTCTGATGCCATGCCTTAGACCAATATCATTGTACTGATATTCACTTAAGAATCTATAAGAAGCATCCAAGGAAAATACTAATAGTTGAAGCACTAGTTCTGAAATCGGTTTAAACAGTAATACGTTGTACCAGGTCCTGTGACACAATTTTCCTTTCTAGTGGCTTATATAAGAAGTTGTAGAAATTTCAGGGCGAAGTGTGTGCATTATTTCCCAAATGCATCCACTGCTATGTCCACAGAAATAATGTTAATACTTTATTTTTTAATCCTGTTGCAGCGCACTACATGTTAGCTGTACGATCGCGCAAGACACACTGAATTTTTGCATAAGGGATCAGATCCATGTGATTTTTGGGAGAGACGACACAACAACAAGTATAACTATAACGCGTCTTAGAGATTCGAGAGGGAAACGATGTACTTTTATTCTCTTTGAAAACTAAACTGGATGTAAAAGCCTAGAATCGCAGTGATCCAAATTAGTTAGTTATAGCAAGAGTGAATTAGAGAAGAGTATGACATCTCCCTGCATTATAATGTGAACCCGTGTTGGGCCTGACCTCCCCTCCTCATTTCAGGGGTCATCATGCATGGAGACCCACGTTTTGTGCGGGGATTACTTCGGACCCCCAGTTTTACGGATGGTCGGTTTATAACTAACTACCAGTTCATCCAACCTCCCTCAAAACCGGTGCGAGCTACCCCTCAACCGTGGGACGTTTGAGCATAATGTCCCCCAGAAATGATAAACGAGGACGACGGTCAGACAGAATATGCCGATGTCATCAAGTACAGGTGTCACACTCTTCCCTAATGCACTCTCTCGGTTACAGGAAGATTTATTAATTGAAGCATAATTCTGAAAGCACGTTTAGGTTTAAATTAAGTCAAAATTTACACGTTCGTGTTCGTAATATATAAAATATGACATAAACACAATAACGGAAACACGTTGTAGGCGTCTTTTAGACCTTCTTTTCAACTTTATATACCGTGAGCAGCACATCAGGTTAGTGCATATAGATATTGAGTGCATATAAACATTATATATACATACAAATATTAGTGCATATTTATATTGAGCCTATATCGGGCAGCGTTAGGTTTCTTAGCTTAATATTCGCGAAACGATCACACAGTGACTACATTGAGTAAGATACATTTTACTGGTCAGAAAGTACGAAATGGTAGTTTTTAAGCCGCAAATTTAACTCTCATTGAATAGCGCAAAAACGTACTTTCAACTTTAAACAACAAGCTGTGTAGAAATATAACAAGTCATCAATATCCAGCTTAATGTGCCTGTTTTTATTCTCGATAAATATGTTTCGTCTTTTTGAAAAGGAGTCTTGTAAACGGGGAATATACCTATATATTGTACAAGTAGACTTGGAGCCAAGTTTTGATATTGTCCAAAGCAGCTTATACATACAGAACGTGTGGTAAATCTGTTTCATGTTTCAATTTCAGCAACTTGTTTCAAAGTATTGTACACTTGTACAATTACAGAAGACAAGTTCGAAAACACATTTGAATTTTGTTAACTTTTCATGCATAAAATTAATGTGCGTTTCGTAAAGTATTGAACAAGAATTTTGCGGAACCGTTAATTGAAACTGGATGATTTGGTTATAAAGCTTATATACTAAGCACTAAGCTACTTAGGAGCTGTTTCTCAGCTCATTACGAGACATCGTAAAGCGAACCAGTAATAACGCATGTGCAAATTCGTGTCACCTGATAAATCCGGTTGGCACATCGATATGCAATGTAGTCTGTTGGAATTGTATAGCGTCATGCACTAAAAAAGTTAAACGATCGATATGTTAAATTTATATTCATTGCAAAATTCATCACTACTGTGATGCATGCGGATTTATTTCAATATATTTCAACATCAAATAATATAATGCAAAAATTTCGAATCTATAATGGTTCATCTATTTGAGCGGAATTGTATTGCAGCAAAATAAAACTTGACAAGCAACGAGGTGAAACTGTCCTTGTAAAAGTAGTATATATACGATCGCAAATCAGCTTTCACTGAATGTAACCATTGTTACACGCTAGTTTTTTTGTCGATATAAAAAATGTTATTCGCCGTTTGGATTGAAAACCCTAGGTTATGCAGCTATTTACTTGACCTCTGAGAGTTTCATTAATTTAAAGTGCTTGACAGAACTACGATAATTTCGTATACGAAATGGCTCAAAGCCAAAGCTCAATGAGCGCGGATCGAGGAAGACCATGACAGGTTGCTCTTAGTGAATTCGACGGATTACTAGTACAGCTTCAAAATACACCTTTCATAACTGCTTTTTTAATTTAAACTTCGTTCACTTTACTGAATTACTTAGCTAACAAACAATTGTCACAATTTATATTTCATGATTTATTGGAAAAATTTTCAGCGATATTGCAGCTTTAAACCAGCGGAGTTCTGCGTAGCATCCAGTATTATAAAGACTTAGCTAATCTAAATTTGAAATTACGGCCGTAAACCTATAGCTGAAAATTGTGTATCTTAGATAAAGTTTCTTTTCAATACTTAATATATATATCCGAAATATAAATGTCATACACAATACTACATTTGATATAGTATTGCGTTCATTAGTGTGATAGTCAGCGCAGTTACATAACACTCTAAAATTTCGTCATATATAAAAAGCATGATTCCACACTGTATATATTGCCATTTTTATAATGTTTCAGAAACTTGTTATACATATTTAATTTTCCTTATAGAACAATTGTTATTTCAATATTCTAAAATCATTTTTCTGTTGAATTTGATATCGCCATCTTTACACCAATATGCAGCAACCATCGTCACATTTGTGTAAGTAAATTTAGTAAACTAGAACGCCCGGAACAATATTTGTGTAAGTATATAAATATTTTGCCATATCTGATTCTGAACTATAAATTAATTTTTTCATTACTGCAAAATATTATCAAGGTAATATCATAAAATTTGATTAATGCATCGATCACATATCAGTATTAAATTAACCGATCGAAACCAAGTAGCTCCGTGTGGCGGAGTAATCCCACAAATTATTCTTGAAAACGCCGGAGCGTTGGAACCACCAACCGGGAACACTGAATCACACGCTGGCTGCAATTCTGTTAACCCTATTCAAACTCCGAATGCTGGACGTGAAAATCTAGATCAAGCAGTGATGACAAGCCAAACCCGGACAGGCGGTGGAATTACGCATCTGGCACCGCCGTCAGTGACCTTGAATCGTTCCGTTACAAGTGCATCACCGCAAACTAGTACAAGTTTGCCAAGTGAAGAAACCCAACCGCTTCTTGGTAAAATTTTTGGTGAGTTCAATAAATCGGCTTATTGCATGCAGTTGTAAAGTGCATTTTTTCAATAAACGTTTAAAAGTTTTTCAATAACATTTTGTGCACATCCAGTTATCTCGAATCGCTCAGAGTCATTCCTGGAACATCACAAGCCAGCTAAAGTTTGCAAAGCGAAAAGTCCAACCGCTTCTTGGTAAAATTTTTGGTGAGTTTAATATATATCGGATTATTGCATGCAGCTGCAAAGCGCATATTTTAATAAACGTCTAAAGGGTTTTCCACACGTTTTGTATACGTCTAGTTATCTCGAATCGTTCAGAGTCATTCTTGGAACATCACAAACCAGCTCAAGTTTGCAAAGCGAAAAATCCAACCGCTTCTTGGTAAAAATTTTGCTGACTTCAATATATATCGGCTTATTGCATGCAGTTGTAAAGTGCATCTTTTAATAAAAGTCTAAAAGGTTTTCCACACGTTTTGTATACGTCTACTTATCTCCAACCCTTCAGAGTCATTCTTGGAACACCACAAGCCAGCTCAAGTTTGCAAATTGAAAAATCCAACCGCTTCTTGGTAAAAATTTTGCTGACTTCAATATATATCGGCTTATTGCATGCAGTTGTAAAGTGCATCTTTCAATAAACGTCTAAAAGTTTTCAACACGTTTTGTATACGTCCAGTTATCTCGAATCTTTCGGAGTCATTCTTGGAACACCACAAGCCAGCTCAAGTTTGCAAAGCGAAAAATCCAACCGCTTCTTGGTAAAAAATTTTGCTGACTTCAATATATATCGGCTTATTGCATGCAGTTGTAAAGTGCATCTTTTAATAAACGTCTAAAAGGTTTTCAACACGTTTTGTATACGTCCAGTTATCTCGAATCATTCACAGTAATCCCTGGAACACCACAAGCCAGCTCAAGTTTGCAAAGCGAA